>JAWPHD010006228.1:65000-148297 GCA_037043455.1 Cyrtodaria siliqua | reverse complement strand
GCAAGTGAAATGCCTCTTTACGACATAGGATCCCGTGGATCATTAGTTGACGATTTAGGAATGGGATACCTTTCCCCATTCAGTGGGAATAATACCAGTATTATACTAAACATTACAAATAACATGTAAAATGGAAAAAGATGTTTTATTACGAAATATTTCAACTGGTATTTCATCGATACCGCTTGCTTTATCCATTTTGGAATTAAAAATTGCTTTTTGTATCTCAACTATAGTAATTTCATTTTCAAATTCTGAAATAGATTCATTATTTGTTACATGTTCATTGTCGAAATTAATCGGAACACTTTGATTAGCTGAAGAGTTATACAAATTTGAAAAACTGTGTTTCCACTTTAATAATATAGATTCGCTATCTGGGAAAATATTTCCATTATCATCTGTTACTTCCAGTGGAATTTTCTTTTTCTTTTGAAAGCCAACACCTTTTTTTCCGATAGACTTCCAAACATTACACGAATAACTATCGATATCAGATAACAAATCCTTTTGCATCTTAAACCAATACAATCTTTCATTTCTTTGAACATTTCTATTAAAGACTTTTCTACATTTTATAAAATCAATTCTATAAACCTTTTTCTGATAAACATAGTTACATTTGATAAACAATTGTTCAGCATTAAATACTTTATTCCAAAGAGTGGTTAAATTATCATCCCACCAGGGCTTACCATTTTTTCTTCTTTTGTTAGATGAAGCACTATTTAACGTTATTGACCGTTTATGTAGTTTCGCAAATATTTCTGTTTTTATATAATTACATATATCATTATATGAATTATCAATGTCATGCCGAGTCCTTAAATTCATTTCAATACTAAAAACAGTATTATGTAAATCCATTATTAAAGGGAATGTAGCGACACAGCCAAACAAACCCTATTACTGAGAGTTCTGAAAAACTTGGAAAAAGGTGAAAGAATTATCAAAATCGGATGATAAACAAAAAAGATATGACCATTTAAAGGTTGTTCTAAAACAAATATGGGAGCCGCCATTTTTAGAGCTATGACGTCATAGTTCCATATTACCATATATGGAATATTGATAAATATCATTTTAAACGAAGAAAATCACTGCATATGAATGATTTGTTTTACTGGCGATATAAATCATTATTGCCATTAAGTATTACATATTTTTCATACAGTTGCTGTTATTTTTTCCCTATAAATCAGTAAATTTTCATATTTATAAATATTCCATATATGGTCATTTAGAACCGTGATGTCATAGCTCTCAAAATGGCCGCTTCCATATCCGTTTTTACAGAAACTTCAAATGATCATATCTTCTTTGTTTATCATCTGATTTTGATAATTCTTTCGACCTTATTCAAGTATTTCAGAACTCTCAATAATAAAGATGGTTTGGCTGTTGCGCTACATTCCCTTTAACTTCGGGTTTTGAAAAAAATCATAAGGAATATTACGTAAATCATATTTAACAAATGTATCTACAGAATGAACATTTGCAGCACTATCAAAAAAACGGCATGGTATATTAATGCTCCATGAAATAAAAGAATGATCTGGAACCGAAAGTGGCACAACCCCTGTAATGTTAACTAGCTTTGATGCTCTATACACATTAAACTCATTAAATATCGATAGGTTGTTGTGAATTACTAAACAGTAATCAACCACCGAGGATCCCTGTGGTCTTATACAAGTATAATCATTTTCAACACAATTACGGATATTTAAAACACAATAGTTACTGTTAATTAAGAACTCGATCAGCGCAGCACCATACTCATTACATGTAAAATCCACAATATCTCTATTTGGAACAACATCAATTCCTTCAATAAAATCTGTTGTATTTCCTATACGGCTATTGAAATCCCCACAAATAAATATAGTTCCTATCTCTTGATATTCATATATACTAGCTAAAATATTATCATAAAAAGTATTAACAGCAATCTGTCTCGTCGAATATAATGTAGAAAAAGCGTAAGTATTTGACGTTTATTGCAAATTGTATCAAGAACGTCGCCTGAATTTTTAATAGACCAACATAAATTAATCCCAGAGTTTTCACCAGCTTTAGCACAACATTATTTAACGTGATCTTTAACGGCAGTGAGACAAGATGTTAAAGTATGGAGATACTATATATGTATTTTGGGTGTTCTGACCCAAACTCGAGCAGAGCGAGAGCTTTGGGCCAGAAACACCCAACATACATATATATATAATAAATCACGATGAAATGGTGATTTTACTTGATTTATTAAAACATTTTTAAAATAGGGGTAGTGAAGATTGCAAGTTTAAATTGTTTTATAAGTTATCAAAATTATAAAATGTTTATTTAATACAAAACAAATTTGTTGATTTGTTATCATTTAGTTAAATCAACAAATAAACACAAAATTAACAAAATATGTTTTAAATCTTAATACGTCTAAATCGGAGACACTCAGCGTTGTACGACTTTAACCTCCAATAATCGTTCTTTTTTTTAATTGAAGCTGCACCACAACCAACACACACTTGATATTTTGCAGAAGTGCCTTTTTTGCATATTAGACACGGTAATGCATGACTTGTTTTTAATCTATATTTATGCAAACTGCAATAATTAGAATCTTTTGTTGGCTTATTTTTACATGGATCATGTAATCCAATTTTAAGAAATTTGCAAACATTGATTTCCATTGTCTATTTTATATATAATTATTTTTATATTAAATAAAAAAAAAAAAAATATATAACAAATAAAGGAATGGAAAAAAACGAAGAGACTATAAGAAATTTAATACGCCTGTATGATACAGGTGTAATAGATAAGCAAACACTATCTAACGGTATACATGCATTAAAACCTCTTAAAGAAGTTCCAAAAGAAACTTCAAAAGAGGTTAAATCTCAAACATTAGAAAATTTACTCAAGAGACGACGTGCTAAGAAACAACGTAAACGAGAAAAGCAGAAATATGATAAATTGCAAGATGAGCAAAATCAGAAATATGCTAAATCACGAGACAATGTTATAAATGTGTTGAAAGAGCTTAATGATAGAAAATCTAAAGAATTAAAACTGGTTGACAAACCAATGTGTGGCTATTTTAAAGCATACGAGATATCTGCCGAGAAATACAAAGACCCTCAAGAACTATTCCGTGATAAAAAATCCATTATCACAGAACAAATAACCATGAAATGAATATGATGCGATCAATAAAACATCAAATATACGGCATAACAGTAAACAAAGTAACACTATCACCATTTTACTCAAAAAGATACATTCGAGAAGATGGAATTACAACTGATGCACATGGTTTCTATAAAAACTTATGAATTTGGGTATCAGCAGGAACAATAAGTAATTCTTCTTTGACAAATCCTCTCTGTGGCGCTGGTGCTTTCAAATAATAAACTCTTATACCTTGCGTCACCATATAACTTTTAATCTTGTAAATATCTACACTCCACATTGGATCAGTTGCTCTGCGTCTTCCACTTTCTTGTTCCCCGGGTTGATATAAATATCTTACACATGCATTCATACAGATAGGATCATCTTTTAATATTTTTGTTTCAACAGGAGGAGGCTTTTTTGTCTCCGCATTTATGGCTTTAACAACTTCTGGTAATCTCTTTACCCATTCTCTATTACGTTTTTGCGAATCTATTTCCTTAGCATACTGATAGCCAAACAATCTTTCAGCTAATGTTCTGTTAAATCTTTCCACTAAAGCTTGGTCTCTGTGTATTTCTGTTCTGCCTCGTCTGATATGTACTTTGTGTTTTGCCATCAACTGTGATACTGCACCCATACATTCTCTGCCTGGATCCACTTGTAATAACTTTGGATATTTCAAATGCCGACTGTATATTTTTTCAAATGCTTTAGTAACTTTTTTACTATCCTTGGAAGTCAGTGGCTCTGCTTCTTTGTATCTACTTGCAATATCAACCACAGTCAATGCATATTTATATGTCTTGCGTCCACGACCAATCCCAAAAGTATCATGCGGTAAAAATAACAAATCAGCTTGATGCACTCCATTCTTAGTAGAAACATCAAACCTGGGTCTAATTATTTTCTTCGGCGCAGGTAAATAAATCTGCCACACAGCTTGTTTCTTTAAAAATTCTAATGCCTTTTTTTCACTAACACCAGCCTCTTTTGCCAATTTTTTAACTGCTGTGTAACCTCTCCAAAATCCTTTTGGGCTGTAATAAATATTTTCCATTTTTTTCTACTAAAGATAAAACTTTATATAACTATAAAGAAAAAATGGATATCACAACTGCACAATTTAATGAACTGCTTGAAGAGCAACATCAAAATAGCACAAAGAAATGGACAGACTTGGAACTAAATAAAATATACAATAATACAGATACGAAAATAGTAGAAACTGAATATGGTCCATCCATGGTATTGACATTATTAGACAACGGTGAAGTATGGGCGCCTGGTCATCTCGAAGATAAAATAGAGAAGAGTGCTAAACCACCATATTATATGCGACCACTTGGATTGAAACCATGTAAGAACAACAAAAATAATAGGTATCATGCATATGACTAAGTCTTTCCAAAGGTTATTTCTAAGTAAATATATTTAGTTATTCCAAAGAAATTCAAAGTAATTATAGTTTTAAACTATTTTTTTTTTATGAAATCAATGTATACGCCACAAATCCAGTTGCAGCCATGCCCACCACAATAAACGTAATTTCTCTATTCTGTTGATCAGGAGATGGTGTATAAAAATCACTCAACTTGGGCTCTGGTTCCAAAAGCAAATGTTTGCCAGTTATGTAATAATACTGTTTCATAGCTTGGTCCACATCATCAAAAGTCTGCTCTGCATGATGCTCTTTTTTTAGTTGCTTATTAATAAAATCTAATCTCTCTGTTCTTTTTTTATTCCACTCCGCTTGTGCTGCGTTCAATTGTTCCACTGCTTTGTCATGCCTTTGTCTTTCCTCATCTGAATGACTTCCCATTTTCGAAAAGAAATAATTTGAACCGCTAAACGCTAATGCATTTGTTAATGCGCCACCTATCATCATTGCTACTGCACTTGCCATTTTTTTTATATATATTTTTTTTAAATTATTTCATAATATCCGCAGGAATAATACCTCTTGCTTAATCAACATATCCCTCGTAGCCATTGCTAACATTATATCCACAGACAGCATCCCAACATCTACCATATTAAAATCCACTTTAGGGGCTGGTCTTTTTAGTAGTTTTCTGCCAATCTCAGAATATCCAATAGTTAAAAGTGTTTCCACTCCTGCATGATACATCATATTTACAATTTGTTTTCCGTCAATACTTGCTGCCATTTTTTTTATATGATTATTTTTTTAAAATAAATTATTAAAAATCAAACGGGTCTTTTGGTGCAACATGAACAGGTTGCACAGCTACAGGTTGCGTAGCAGATTTTTTGTTATAAATATACAAACCCAACCCAGCAATGCCTAATAAAACCAGACACGGTGGAATATATTTTTTGTATACGTTTATTTTGATTTTTTCTGGTTCTTCTTCACCTATTGTTATTTTTGTTATTTAATTTGCAGCATTTTGATTTGTAACACCTTGAAGCAAACGCTTTGCCTTTCTTGCCGCTGCTCCTTTTTTCCCAGCCTCTATTCGTTTTGGATTTTTTACTTTTTGTTGTTCAATAGGTTGTGTAACAACAGGTATAACTTCACTCTCTTGGTTCTCCATTTATATTATCTATATTTTTATTTTTATTAAAATCAATATGTCTAACAGTTGTCAGTATTGCTGTAAATGGTACTAAGCACATCCCATACCTATAATACAACTCACAACAAGCACTTGTCAAAGCATGATTAATAAATGGGTCTTCCTCCAAATCTTCTATCAGCTTTGGTGGATTGGTTACATTAAAATATTTTGATACTCCCATCACATACAAGTTAATAAAACAATTGCCTAAAGTCTCGGTGATACTTGCCCCAAGCCTTGCTTCATATCTGCAGTAAAGTTTGTTAATTTCATCTGGTGACATGCCATCTATGTTTGTGAGTTGTATGTCCTTACCAAAATATTGACGTCTACCACCGCCAGCCACTATGGCTGATAATCTTTCTTTTTTTGTTTCTTGTTGCTTTGATTCATCTGGTTCCGTCTGTTCCGATATATTTTGTAATAGTTCTTCCGCATTCATTTTTATATTATTAATCTTATTTTTTATCTTGAAATAAATATAAAATACAAAACAACTAGCTGCGATATTCATGCAACTAGTAATTGTTAGTAGTGTTAATAGCATTGTTAGTAACATTGCTATTTTTTCTATTAACATTATTAATTTGCTGCAAGCATTGCTATTAACATTGCTACTTTGCTATGAGCAATGCTATTAGCAATACTATATTCATGGTCAGTATTGCTATTAACATTGCTAAATTGCTGTTAGTATTACTATTAGCAACAGTTGTAAAAAAAAAGGTATTATACCTGCGGATATTATGAAATAAATATATTTTGTAATAATAAAAAAATATTATATAAGAAAAAATGGATTTGAAAATAACAGACGGTGAGAATAGTGATTATAGCAAAAATAAAACAGCACTTGAAATTATGACAAGAGTTGACGATGACGTAAAATGTTGTATATGTGTTTCAGAAAGTAAGTTTTTACAAACGTATGCAAAAGGTGCACAGGAAACGCCTGTAATTTCTGTGACAAAGGATGGCGTAGAATATTGTATATGTGAGCCAAGAGGGTATGTTTTACAAGCCCCGAAAAACATGAGTAGTGATGTTGTACCGATATTGGTTAGTGCAATGAGTTTATGGTTTATATGGGACACTCTAGTTTGTATTTTTGAAAAACATTATTCAACCCAATAACCAGTTGGTTGGTCAGTCCTCAATATCAACTTCGAATATTTAGTCTTTGCTAAAGCTTTTCTTATTCTGGTTCTCTCTTCCAGCGTTGGAATAACATCATTTTATCTCAAACAATTTTCATAACTATCTCTGTCCTTGGTGTAAAATATACACAACCATGAAATGACCCACACTGATTGTTTAGCGTGACGACCAGAGAATGCCAACTGTGACAACATATCTTTTTTCTTTGTTAATTCTTTTGTGGCTGAGCAATCGTCAATAATGTATAATGTGGGCTGGCCAGCATATTGTTTGAAAAAGAAACGCAACAGTTCTTGTAACATTTCTTTACCGTTGCTCACGGGATTGACAATTATTATTTTTTTATCTTTTGGGTTTTTCACATCTCCTATCCAGGATCTATTTTTATAAGCCTCGTTCCACTCTATGGTTGGACACAATATCATTATATGTTTAAAAACTCCAACATACTCTTGTTCAAGTATGTCAAGAACAAACTCTGTTTTACCACAGCCTGTCTGACCACAAATAATGGCACTGTGTGAATATTTAGGATATTTTTGTTGCAAACTAGTATCCTGCTTCTTTGAATCTTCCATCTTCGAAATTGATTTGCGCATCTTGTATTATATATATATAAATATTTAAAGTTTGATCTGCATCTGCTTTTTTATTTATTAATATCGTTATGCCTTCACTGCCGTTTTCTATTCTTCTTCCACTGCCTTGTAATAAATTGTCCTCACATGTTCTAAGGTCAAGCCACAAAGCATATGATTTTGTCAAATAAGTCTCAAGAGAAACACTGGTAAAGTTTAAGTCCCTCGCTGCTATTTCTGTCTCTTTGTTTCTTTTTGATGTTAAGGCAAAATATTTGTTAATTTCATCCCAATGTTGATATGTCCTCATGCCCTGACTATACAACTGATTTGGTACTCCCTCTATTGTCATTTCAACCTTTTCAATCTTTGGGTTGTAATAGGTTTCTGCGCTTGTTCTTTCTTGGTCTTCAAACAGCATTAAAATACCTTTCATGCTCCGTGCTGGTACATTAATGTTGATGTTCCAAAGAGTATCAGATTTGTTTGCTATTATTTTTCTATGTCGCAAGATACGATCATACATAAATGACATCTTACCATTGATTTGCTGTCTTATTTTCTGGCTAATTCAACATCACTAACCGTATCAAATTCCAAGCAGATATTTATTATTACATAAGATGCATCAGCATCACTGCTTTTGATAACTTTGTTATAATCATTAAACGTTAATTCATATTCTAACCTATCACCAAGCCCCGCTTGATAAAATGGCATATGACTTTCTAACATTTCAAAGTCCAGTGGAATACAAAATCTATTTCCATAAGCTGCTGCTATAGCTTCATCTCCGGTGTCTGAGGAAGCATCTCCCGCACCAACTCTATGTTTTAGCATGTTTGATTTACCAATACCTTGGTAAGCTGTGTTTACTCGTTCGGTAGGGCTTTACCATAAATCTACATAACAATGATATATATCACTGTCATCTATTGACATGACTTCATTGCCACTTATTCTTATTGTCATTTTTTTTACAATTGTTCTACCCAGATTTTGAAATAGAGTAGCGTTGGCGTCTGTTCTGCTTTTAAGTTCTATTTCAAAGGCAAGACGAGCAGTACGAGGAACTATCACATCATTAGTACTTAGGTTGGGAAATCTTACAAGCAGCTGCTGGTTTTGGTCTATTGTTGATGGATTATTAGTTATTACTACACTTGTGCGGATGCCTTTAGTACCATGAGGTTCTCTTAGTTTTCTATGAGGGCTGAGTTTGTTTCCGTAAGCTGACATTGTTTTTATTTTTTAAAAATATTTTTTAAAATTAAATAAAATAAACAATGGCTGAAGGAGGATTTAAATATGACAATCCTACGTTCGATCCAGATGATTATGATGAATATTTTGATGATTTACCAATGGTGCCTGATGAGCCGGTTCAAAGAAGTCTTCTTAATCAAAGCAACCATCTTGCTGACCTTCGAGGAGAACTGTCAGAAATCACACTTGAAACATACAAAAAAAATCTTGTAAAATCCTTTTATAATGAAATAGGAAAACGATATAAGATGGCACCGGACAAAATGGATTATGACCAGTTTGTGGTATCAGGTGATGGTAAAACATTATACTGGATTGTTGGTGATAGGGAAATAAGAATAACTGCCAAGCAAGGTAATGCAACATTTCTTTCCCTTGGTTCTTTGGCAAATGAATATAACAGGATTATTGGCTCTGGGGGAACAAGGGCGATAAGACAGTTTTTGAATTTGCCGGAGTATGACAGTAAAACAAAAGTATCACAAAATTTTAGACAAGTATTGGAAAGCACAATAAACGATATACCAGATAATGTGGATGCTATCCCATTACAAGATTTATCAAGTGTTGCGAATGACACAGCACAGTCAATGTAAAGTGCTCTTTGTGACTGGGATGTGATTGAGCGTCCTGATGCTGGAACACAAACAAATATAGACCAGCGTGAAATGGATGGAATAGTAAAAACGATGACAACTGTCAAGGAAGACCTTACCAATAACGTAGCAAAACTCACACAACTTGATAAAGACATAACAAGAGAAAAACAAAAGTTAGAACAAGCTAAAACTGATAATGATGAATTCCAGATAAAAAGAATTAGCGATCGCATCAAAATCCTTGAAGATGAGAGAGGTGCAAGAATGGATGTCATTAATGAAAATAGAAAAGCTTTTCGTAATTAAGTAAGCAGGATAAAAGAGACAATAAACAAAATGTTAAATGAGGATACAACTCTTGGTGAGAGGATTAAAACCTTGTTTAGGGAGCAAGGTATTACTATTGTTAGTATCCTGACTGCGTTTGGTATGATTCTTGGGGTGATAATTAATTCTATTATTCCCACATCAAGTGCTGCTCCAACTCCAATCCAAAGCCTGATCCATCAAGTGTAAAATATTGGATAAAAAAAACACTATTTAATCTTGGTAAACTTCTTGCCAACCTAGCTGGTAAAGCTGCTGCAGCGCTTCCAGGAGTTATTGGTGCAATAGTATCATGGCTTTTATCTGCAACAGGTAATGTTATTAATTGGCTTGGTAACAATCTATGGGCTTTGCTTGTGTTTGTTTACGGGTTGTTGTATGTGGCAGCCAAAGAGTGGTTTAGTAAATCTCGTAAATAAGTAATGCAGCAAGACCTATTACTATAGTACCAACAATTATAGTTGTTTTGTTACCTTCGTGTTCAATCGCTATTTTTTGTATTGCTGGTGGGTTATGTTCCACAGTTTTATGATTGATTTATCAGAATGTTCCGGTAAAAATTTCTTTGTTGTGGTGCCTTGAAAAGGTTGAATATTTTTTGGTGGCACTGGTTTTACATTTGCATCATTATTCAATCCTAATGCTTGTGCATCGGTTGCTATTACAATTTCATTATTGTAGTCTTGTATTGTTCCAATTCTTAATTCTATGTCACTCGGAGACATGTACAATCCACTTCCATAGACAAAATTTACTTTACTTCTTGCATATTTTAGAGTGTTTTCATATCTTGAAATTTTACTGGGCAAGTCGATGGGGCTATTTATTGCGTCCTCTACATTTGCTAGAAATTGTTTCTGTGCATCAAATGCTGTTCCAGTTCCAAGTATATCTGTTCTTGTTTGTGATTGTGAACCAAGAATTGCCCAGCAGTATGTTCTTATGCTGTCATTGATTCTTGCTACTCCAGCTCTTGTAAATCCAAATGAACAATCTAGTATAAAAGTAGACCAACTATTGTCAGCCTCAGATCCTTGTGCAGTGTAATCAATGTGATATGTTTTATCACTCTCATAGACTGTAAAACTCATCGTTTTGTTGTCGTATACAGTATTTACCAAAGGATGATAACCAATATTTGTCCAGTAATTATAAATTGTTCCTAGACCATTATTATAGCTTTGTTTCTGTCTCCAGTCTGAATATAAATAAACGTTAAACTCCTTGCATATTCTCTCGTATGCGTTTCGGTTATATGTGTTACTAAATACATTCCAATTTGAGTCTTGCGGCATTGCTACACTCATCTCAAATAATATTCTTCTGACTTGGGAGTAGACATGAAATCGAAATAACGAACCAACCAAAGTATCAGCTTTTAGATGGTTGTTGAAATCAATACCACATCCAGTTGTCGCACACCAAATAGCAAAGTTTAACTGATTCTGCCAAAATAACATCCAATCTGTTTCCCAACGTTGGACTATAGCATCTGATTTGACGTATGGGAGTTTGTATTTTTCAAAGACATTGGAAAATGATGCTTTAAAGTCTTTACCGTCTGATGTAATGACTATGTTTTGATTTATTATATCTATCACTTTCTTGCTAAAAGTATTCGAATAGTGAGCATCCGGGTTATATTTGAATTCTTTAGAAATCATTTTTATTTGTGTTTTTATATATATATATTAAAAAAAATGTTTCATACAATTTCAAACATAGACAACTCTATTAATTTACAACAGTATATCAATAATAGAAATGGAACAAAGCGCGTTGGATTAAAAAGTTTTACATACACTATCGGTTGGCAAAATATTAATGGTGAAATTATAAAGACAAGAAACCCAGATAAAATAAAACATTTACCAGGTGGACTCTATAACTTTCAAGACTTGGTAGAAGATTTTAAATTGCTAAATG
This sequence comes from Cyrtodaria siliqua, assembly GCA_037043455.1. NCBI lineage: Eukaryota > Metazoa > Mollusca > Bivalvia > Adapedonta > Hiatellidae > Cyrtodaria > Cyrtodaria siliqua. The sequence continues at coordinate 136,684 of JAWPHD010006228.1, read as the reverse complement.
AAAATATTATCCTGGACAGTATTGTCCAAATTGGTGCAGCCATTATACATACGCCAATAGAGACACGAATGTCAAGCGGTCTTTCAAAAATGCTGGGATTCAAGGACAGAAAATGGTTGACAGGTACTAATATAGGAGATTACCCAATTGATTTAGCTCCTTATAAACAGCTATATGTTCATCTGGAACAAGTTAATACGAGTAGTAATTATTTCAATGGTGCACCAAGCACTATTATAGGTGTTGTGCCTGTAGTAAATAAGCAGTTTGGAGATATAGTATATACAAGTTTTTATCCTGAATATCACTGTCTTATGAATGGTGCAATTACCGAATTGAAAATAGAAGTTAGAGATGAGTATGGCAACAAGATAAATAATCACGGTTTGCCTATGAGTTGCGTTTTAGAAATTATTTAAAAAATATATTTTTATAAAAAAAACAATGAGTATATTTGGACCAACAAGACCTAAAAAAACAGAAGACTTAGAGGCTTTGATAAATGATGTTCACAATTTATATAGGCGAATTGTGCCTTTTGTAGACCAGTTTAATCATTTGAAAGATAGAGTTGATAATCTTAAATATGGGATTATAACAATATTTGCGGAGGCTAAGGGCCCACTTGTATCAAACAGAATACTCTCATTTGGTAACGGCGGGGCAGAAAAAAATGTGGGGCATGTAATGACACGCCGTGGGCGGATTATGGGAATAGGTTTAGCATGTGAACGATTAGTTGATGACGTAACTGTAATAGTTTCTGTCAATGGTGTTGAACAACCAAATTATGGTATAACGCTTCACATCATTCCACGCAATCATGATAACTTTGATAAACCTTTAGAGATTGGTGCTGGTTCTGTTGTTAACTTTGTATGCAAGGTTGCTAACGCTACCGCTGTAAATACGGTGGCATCATTATTAATTGAATTAATTTAATTTTTTATTTATTAATAAAAAATGAAGCAACCAACAGCACCAAGTATATATCCTGAGTTGCCAGTGGAAGACGGACAAAATTATAGATTACAAAAGATTTCAGAAATTGATAAAAAAGTTACTTACAGAACGAGATATACGCCAGTCACTTTATAAAAAATATAAACGTGGTATTAATATTACAGATGGAATTGACACTACCTTGATATCTGCCGGTGTTATTATGGCTGGGATTGGATTTGCTGTTCCAGTTTTGTTACCTTTAGAAATAGCAGCAATAGTATGTGGAGCTACAGGTGTTTGTGTTAATTTTATCAGACGCAAGCTCAATGTAAAAGCTCAAAAACATCATGAAATAAAAACGTGGCAGAGGCTAAGTTAAATAGTATAAAGCAGTTAATATCAAAAGCGTTGAGTGATGCACAAATATCTTATCAAGAGTTTAAGATGATTTTAGATGAGTTAGATAAATATTATAGTTTAAAAGAAGACACCAAACAAAAAAAGGCTAAAATAAGTGAAGCTCAAAAAAAAAGAACTAGTAGAGCAGGGAAGAAAGGCAGCAATGGCAACCTTACACAAAAGTCTAAAAAGTGTGTAATAAATTGTTTTAGTAATGTGTATGAGTACGATCCACCACCTTTGTATTCAAGGTCAGAAAATTGTTAATTTAAATGTAATTTTGATAACTTATAAAAAAAATTAAACTTGCAATCTTCACTACCCCTATTTTAAAAATGTTTTAATAAATCAAGTAAAATCACCATTTCATGGTGATTTATTATATATATATGTATTTTGGGTGTTTCTGGCCCAAACTCGAGCAAAGCGAGAGCTTTGGGCCAGAACACCCAAAATACATATATATAGATATTTGTAGGGTGCAAGAACTATAATTGAAATTAAACGGATTTTATATGGTTGTTTGTGTACTTTTGGAATCCAATACATCGTTGGAAGTCTGTCTTGCTTTTCGTCTATTCCAGCCTTGAATATTTTGCACTGAGTGATATGCGTCGAAACAACATTATCTTCAGTAGACTGCACTGGAGTATACGAATTAGTACCCCGGAGTTCCTGAGATAAAACAATGACGTACTGGAGGCGTCAACAATAATTATATGATTAGCTGCTTTCAGCAGGAACTATAACTTAAATTCCTGGATTCCAGATTTAAAACTACGAAATGAAAACCTAGGACTAGGGGATTAAGGAGAGGTTAGCCGTATAGAAGTTAACACGGATATCTATGATGTTGCAAATAGTAATTAAATATCATGTAGAAAGGGAGTTAGGGTCAGCATGTTCTCTATGACACCATTTAATACTCAAATCCTCAATGGACTGGGCGATCTGACCACGACATGCAGTATAATCAATCACAGAAGGCAATCTATACTTCGGACCTTTAGAAAACACATGCCGAATACGTTTATCTATAATATAAAAATTACCATTAATGGCATGACCGGCCGGAGCATAGCAACATTTAGATGCTCTACACTCGCATTCCTTAGGAGTGTTATTTACTATATCAAGGTCAGACACTATTTTGTTGTAGTTGAATTCATATTTCTAATTGTTGTTTTTTTGTAGTTATAACAAATTATAGGATTTGCCAAATATTTAGGAATAGAATCAACAACACGATTATCTCGAAACGTTCTTGGTATATCAATGAAATCAATGCCCTTATTAAGACATAAAGACTATAAAGACATGTACCTTAACTATTGTACTCGCCCTTTGTTTACTCTGGGAAAAACAGTGACATTATCAGACGTCACAAGCTTACGTAAAAGTTTACTAAGCTGCCGTCGTTTGTTCCTTGCAAAAGCTGTGACTGATTTATATGCAGTTTACAGTCATCATTTTGGCGGATCTCCCACGATTTCAGGCCCTATTCAAACTTATTTAAATGTGAACAGCTTTTTCTGCATTCCCCAACTTGTAGTCGAGTTGTGAACTTTGAAAGTCGTAGTCTTTGTATCACTAAAAAGCTCCTCCATAAAGTATAAAAGGCAAACAAGAAATGTAGAAATCACAGAACACTGTCAACCAAACACACGCATTCAAAATAAATAACAATCACCAAAAACACAAAATGGTGTTCCAGGACGATATCACTATTGCCAACACTTTTATGTTTGTTGTGTCGCATAGTTTGCAAATATTAACATATACGTCCTATAGTAACTACTGGAGTAAAACAATTCATGAAAAATATTATGCAAGTTTAAGAACAATTTTAATTGCTAAAGTAGATATAAAAGTCGATATAAAAGTCAGGAAATGCAGCATTCAATGATCACAGCCAACCAAAAACCCAAACAAAAACTAACAACAACTAAAAGATAAATAAAAGGCAAGAAATGACATTATTAACATAAAATGGTTGACAATAGGTCATTGGGGATCAAACCAGGTTCTACGCTGCGCCAGACTGGATATATTATGGACCCTATAATATCTACCTAAATTCTTATAGGTAGGTCTTTAATCTTGCCTTGTATTCAGGGAACATGGGGTACAATTTGCGATTATGAATTTGATGAGCAAGATGCAATGGTTATATGCAGAATGTTGGGATATAATACTGGGTACTTAACATGCATGTTTGGCATCATTGTTTAGTAGTAAAAATTAACATGCATAACATATATAAATTACATATATTGGTATTTTGCCATATTTCAGTGCGCATGGTAGTACTTATTTGCATGCTCGTTATGTTTTTATATTCGATGATATTTAACTAGAAACAAAAAACCTGACGATTGAAAAGCATAATCCTATGCAGGAACTTATGCTTACGTATATTGTCAATATCGATTCAACTGTATTTCTAAGCAATATACATATCTCATTTTGATAATGAGCTTTGATGTTTTAAAATACATAGATATAAGATTATGGTTTCATAATGCTTTGTTGGTTTTGACATATTCCTTTTCTTTTGTTTACAGAAGTCTGTACGTTCGTAAGCGGTCGTTTTACGGCAGTGGAACTGGTAACATAACTATATCGAACCTTGGTTGCACAGGAACAGAACCAGACATATCGGAGTGCAGTGCACCATATAACTGGTTAAGTCCGTACCAGAACTGTGACCATCAAAGAGATGTTGGAGTTCAGTGTAGTACGGATAAAGTTGTATCTTTATTAGCAAATTATACCGGTGCATGGGGGCTTGAATATGTTGTTTCTTAAATTATATCTCAAGAACAGACTCAATTAAACCTAGTCTTCTACTTTATTCCTTCGATTGTGTGTGTTACTTCAAATGGGTCTCCCTTTTAGTATGTGTTAACAGACATACTAGCGTTCGTTTGTGTTTGTTACTTTAAATGGATTTCCATTTTAGTATTAGTTAAAAGTCCTACTAGCGTTCTTTTGTCTTTGTTACTTTAAATGGATCTCCCTTTTAGTATTAGTTAACAGACAAACTAGCGTTCGTTTGTGTTTGTTACTTTAAATGGATCTCCCTTTAGTATTAGTTAACAGACATACTAGCGTTCGTTTGTGTTTGTTACTTTAAATGGATCTCCCTTTTAGTATTAGTTAACAGACCTACTAGCGTTCGTTTGTGTTTGTTACTTTAAATGGATTTCCCTTTTAGTATGTGTTAACAGTCATACTAGCGTTCGTTTGTGTCAGGCCCTATATCTAATTTGTGAGTGCTCTGAAGTAGCTCTCATGAACGTATCCAATAGATATGATACTTTATTCTCTTTATTATATCTGTCGCTTCAAAAGGATCTCCACTTTCTGTATTTATTAACATTCACAATAGCATTCGTTTAGTACAGTCTCATAAATGTAAACAGTATCCCGTGTATAATACTGCCTAAGTTGGTGCTAAGGGCGTGATATTTGTTAATTCTTACATTGATTCTCAAGAACAGACTCTATAAAACAGTCTGCTGGATTAATCGCTTATTTATGTTTGTTGTTTCCAAAGGATCTCCCTTTTTAGCATAAACTATATAAAATAACATAAAAATAATAAATAAATATATTTGAGTTTCATGTGTGTTTACTTTTTATTGTTTATATCCTTAAGTTGGTATCAGTCTAAGACAACCTTTAAAAATACATATTTCCTAATCAGGCATAGCGAACAAATGCAAGTTTTGGCGATGTGATTTAATGAATAAATATAAATTACAACTCAATATTCTATGAAAAGTTATTTATTAAAGAATAAACACTAAATATCTGACCTGTTTCTTACAAGATACACCGGTTCGTCTATCGGATGGTTGGACAAAGTATTCCGGCCGTGTTGAACTTTACTATAACAAAAGATGGGGTACCATATGTGATGAAGTATTTGATATAACAGACGAAGAAGCTATATGTTACATTCTTGGATTTAGGAAAGACCAACAAAGGTAATAAGAAAAATGCAGAATCGTTCTTTTACCAGGTATCTACAATAGTCTACATCTGACCAAACCAATATCAATTGTGCATTTGACTAAAACAATGTCTCTTTAATACAACCTGGAATTGTGGAAATATCAATGTAGAAAAGTCTCTCAACCAATCAACTACATTAACAAACACTTATCATTATAGAAAACAAGTTCTTTGATTGCGTGTGTTTTATTTGTACTCATACTATACCTACTCGTCTTTGAACTAATTGTCTTAGTATGTACTCTCATTGAAGCATCGCTATCCATCCGGGTGCCTTCTATGGTCACGGTAAAGGAGATGTCATCATAGACAACCTAAACTGCAGTGGTACATAGGGTGATCTGTTTGAGTGTAAATCTCTAAAATGGTTAACCAGTAAATGTGGGCATGGAAAGGATGTAGGGATCAATTGTCGTGAGTATTATCCGCTTTTGTAGCAAACTGTTAAAGCACACGCTTTATTTTATGCTAAATGATGAAACAACAGAATGAAAATTTTATTTTTCAAGTAAGGAATTACGTTTTTAAATGTCAAAACTCACTTTCCAAAATATTTTAGGAACACAAACTGAAGTCTTTCTAATGGCATATGATGTTTCTCTGGAAACCGAGCCTACGGTAACAGATAACGTGCAAGGACGAGTAGAAGTAAAATACGACGGAGAGTGGGGAACAATTTGCAATGATCATTTCGATGATGAGGACGCTCTTGTTTTGTGTCGAATGATGCACTACACTTCCGGGTAATAGTTGTATAATCCAATGCAATACCTTAAGTATGATAACACGTTAACGGACTTTGAACATCTGATAAACACTCTACATTTATAGACGTTGAGGTAGTGTATTATAGACGTTGAGGTAGAGTATTATAGACGTTGAGGAAGTGTAATATAGACGTTGAGGTAGTGTATTATAGACGTTGAGGTAGTGTATTATAGACGTTGAGGAAGTGTAATATAGACGTTGAGGTAGTGTATTATAGACGTTGAGGTAGTGTATTATAGACGTTGAGGTAGTGTATTATAGACATTGAGGTAGTGTATTATAGACGTTAAGGTAGTGTATTATAGACGTTGAGGTAGTATATTATAGACATTGGGGTAGTGTATTATAGACGTTGAGGTAGTGTATTATAGACGTTGAGGTAGTGTATTATATTGATGGCATCCTTTAGCTCAATATATAGGGGACATACAGTAATCCGGATATTTTTGTATTGAATTATGATTAATTGCATAAATACATCCTTAAAATCAAAATTATAGTATAATCTCCGAATATTTGTTAACGTATGCCAAACGTATAAAAAGCTAAAACGATGTTTGCGAGTCACTTTGATGTGTGAGACATACGTGACGCTATGCTTGTATATGCTGAAAACTGTGTAACATTATAAGCCTAAGCATTAAGCTTCAACTTGTATATAGAGAAGAGCTGATATTGTTTAATATTGAATGTATTAAACGAGTTTTTGTAATCCAATACGTGCTAGTTCCAAAAGATCTCCCTGTTAAGAATTTATTTATATTTAATTTATCACATCACATGGCTTCTGGGAGTGCAATCAAATCAGGACTAATTTCTCGTAATACAATAGTGTATGGCAGATGCAAATTAGGACGAAACACTATATTTGTATACAGCAAAACATTTGATCCCAATTGTTTGCATGGTATATCATACGATAACTATTTATCATTATTTGAAATCTTACTTCATAAAATGCATGTTAGTAACGTTAAATTCGGTTTAAGGTGTCGCATTATGTGTAGATCGACGTCATGTAAACAACAAAACGACGTCATGATTTCTCTTACAAATTGCCGCCGTATATAAAGTAAATTAACAACATTAAAGTATCACATCGTAGGTGTTATGTGATAAATAGAATCTTGCATTCGTGACTGTGTATTATTGACTTTAATAAACTCGCTGGATAAAAAGATACTCGGTAGAATTCTTACATTCATGACTGTGTATTTTTGACTTCACTAAACTAGTTGGATAAAAAGATACCCGGTAGAGCCTCGTATCATATTGTCTTATCCAACTCGTTTATTAAAATCAATATTACACAGTCACTCATGTAAGATCCTCTATGTATCATGTATATTTTCTATAAAAATGTTTAAGACACTCAACGAAGTTTTCATTTTCACATATGTTATCAACACGCCATGAGAATATATGGTATACACGTTGTTTTAATAAAGATACAACACAAAGTGACTCCATGTACAACGGATAGCGACTCACCAATGTGTAACTGTGGAGTTGCAGTCAGAGCAGGTCGGGACGTGTATGTAATCAGCGTATGCAACAATATATGGGATATTGGATAAAATATTGTGGAGACAACACACTAACGGTGAAAAAAGAAAACGACATCACATATACGGTTAGTTCAAATAGTTTATCCAGCATGCATACAATTATACACTAACAATGTCCTTCGATAGATCGCTCAAAAAATACTTCTCAGGTAGTTTGTTTGCCTTTATAAATGACTTTTTATATCTATTTAAGTATATTGCAGAAGCATCGGGCATTGAGATTCTAATATTGAAGTCATACCTTTCGTTTAGATATACCTCCCGTATGGTACAGCAGTTCGAGCAAGAATTGACAACCAACCATGGATGGGACAGGAAGGGGGGAAAGAGGTAGATATAAGCGTTCATCCTTCATTGCATGACCAGAATGGTCAAAGCAGAGGTCTATGTGGTACTTTGGACGGTAGCATTGGAGTTTTCAGGTGATATTAGATGCTGATATAGTGCAGATATCTACTGTGTAGATACTGATGTATGAACGTTGTATTACGCGCAAACACATGAATCACTTTACATTTATATATAACCGTCTTGACCTTTGAAAAACAACCTCCATTTATTCTGTTTTTCAATTATGCTTCGCTTTGTTTTTCTTTTTGTCATTGGACATATTGGACCTTGGTCTGAGGGTTGCGGGTGTGTACTGCGTGGCACTATTGGGTGTTCCGACGCTGTTCGTTATTTTATGCTCGGTTTGTGGGTGTGCTGGTGATAGTGAGATTTCTCTTATCGGCAAATTCAATAACATAGGCAAAGAAAGTTATATCACCATCATGCCTACTTACCGATGTAATTGTTTGTTTCCAGTTTCACTACACTTAATCTTAATTATGTTTTTATATGGCTTCCGTTTGTCCTTATGTTCAGTATTGTTCAATGTTTATTCTACAAGCACATGCTCAGTAGTTGTGCATCTTCATAAACGTGTAATTATAAACAAAACTATCATAAGCAATGCACGTTTCCTCAGGCAGTTCATACTATTGGTATTTGTTCAAACCTTTACCACTTGGACTATAATGCTTCTTACGCTATCAGGTGACATTCATCCTAATCCAGGTCCTGACATGATAAATACGTCATCGAGCTCAAACTCTACTAACGATAATTCGTTTTCGTCCATTTTCGACACGTTGCACTTGTCACAGAACTTATCTATTGTTCATTACAACGTTCAGAGTATTTTCCACAAGTTAGACATTCTAAAAACAGAACTATTTCGTTTTGATATTTTAACATTTTCTGAAACCTGGCTAAATGAGTCGATTGATACAGAGGAACTTATATTTCCGTCCTTTCACACACCTGAACGCAGGGATCGGATCTGGGATAGCCATGGCGGAGTATTAGTTTATATCAAAGAATCTTTGCACTTTATTCGTAGAAAAGACTTGGAACTAAACCGCTTAGAGTGTATATGGATTGAGATTACACTTAATAACAAACGTATACTCCTAGGCGTATTCTATAGACCACCTAACTCTGATGCGATTTACAGTAATATGATAGAAGACTCAATAAATCTTGCCGTCGATACAGGCATAACAAATATAATCATTACCGGTGACCTTAACTATAATATGTACTCCCAAACTAGTTCGCGTAAAATTGAATCGCTTTGCCAACAATTTAGTTTCAACCACACAATTAATGAACCAACACATTTTACTGAAAATTCATCCTCCCTTATAGATATATTATTAGTTTCTGATAACGATATTTTGCAAACTAGTGGTGTAGCTGAACCATTTCTTAATCAAGATCAACGGTATCACTGTCCTATCTATGGTATCTTTAAGTTTAGAAAACAGAAATTTAAATCCTATACTCGACGTGTTCGACTTTATGATCAGGGGGACTACGATCAGCTACGGGAAATGATTGGTTCACTAGACTGGAGAGCATTAGCAAATGAGGACATTAACATTTATGCAAAACAGGTATCTGATAAAATCCTGGAATCAAGTGACTCGTGTATTCCGAACAGAAATATCAAAATAAGGCCGTATGAGCCACCATGGATTAATAATACTCTTAAACGACAAATACGTTCAAGGAAACGCGCTTACAAAAAGGCCAAACGCACTAACTCTATAGTTAATTGGAATCAATTTAAACGAATTCGAAATGAAACAGTAGCCCTAATCCGCAAGTCTAAACAGTCTTATTATCACTCTCTCTCAGAAAATTTAACGTCGGGATCATTTTCTTCTAAAGACTGGTGGAAAACTCTAAAAACATGTATCAAACCAAACTTTAAACAATCAATACCATCTCTGAGTGATGATGGTAAAATTATCACAGATGCTTTTGAAAAGGCCAACTTACTAAACAACTATTTTCAAAGTCAAACGCTATTGAATGACGAAAACATTGTTCTTCCAACTATCTACCCGTATATAAATAACATTAGTCTCCATTTGCCTTCCTTTACACCACTTGAAGTTTATGAAGTACTGAAAATACTTCCCACGGGAAAAGCCGCTGGCCCTGATGAAAAACAATCGTGTTCTTCGCGAAATAGCCCAAGAAATTTCCCAACCTCTATGTGACCCTTTTAACAAATGCTTAACCATTGGCCAGGTTCCTTCTACATGGAAAGAAGCATTTGTATGTGCTATTTTCAAAAAGGGTGACCCGTCACAAGTACATAACTACAGACCTATATCTCTCCTAAGTGCAATCGATGAAGTATTTGAAAGGCTACTTTTCAAATACATATTTAACTTCCTTCGTGAAAATAATTTTCTATCTGCTTTCCAATCAGGCATTATGCCAGGTGACTCCACTATTAAGCAACTTACGTTTCTGTATAATTCATTTTGTCAAGCGTTAGATGATGGCAAAGAAATTCGTGTTATTTTTTTTGACATAAGTAAAGCATTCGACCGTGTTTGGCACAAGGCGCTTCTTCTAAAACTAAAGGCGGCCGGCATATCCGATGACCTGCTTAAGGTGCTTGCTGATTACCTGAGTAACAGGCGTCAACGCGTTGTCATTCCGGGAACGAAATCCAGCTGGAATACTATATATGCTGGTGTCCTTCAAGGCTCGATTATAGGTCCTTTACTTTTTCTTGTTTTCATATATGACATCGTTTCTGAGATAAACTCCAACATTAGGCTATTTGCAGATGATACAAGCTTGTATATGATCATTGAAAATAATAACGAAATTGATAACACTGCTGCTACTTTAAATGGCGATATTGCAAAACTTACAGAATGGGCAAGCACATGGCTTGTTACGTTCAATCCCTCAAAGACGGAATCGCTGCTCATATCGCGGAAACGAAACAAACCTTTTCACCCTCCTCTAATAATGTTAAATCAACATATTACTGAAGTTCAAACCCACAAACAACTGGGTGTCTATCTTTCAAACGACTGTAGTTGGCACTCGCATATAGATTATACTAAGAAAAAAGCCTGGTCTAGAATAAACAACTTGCTTTTGCCAATATACTGGTTTACTTGACAGAATACAAAATGAAGCGGCACGTATAGTAACCGGAACTACTAAATTAATATCTCTAAAGGCTCTCAAAACTGAAGCAGGGTGGGAATCACTTCAGACCCGTAGATCTAAACACAAACTCGTGCATTTTTACAAAATGGTCCATAATTTAACGCCACCCTATCTCTCTGCCTTAGTCCCTCCTCTAGTTAGCACGACTTCAAATTATAGCATAAGAAACGCAAACGACTTCCAGGTACTTGCTTTTCGTACCAATCTGTACGGTAACTCATTCATTCCCTCTGTCACTCGCGAATGGAATGGATTGCCTATGAACACACGCAATGCAGTTTCAGTTGTTTCTTTCAAGCACCATTTAAACCAGGATGTTGTCCAAATTCCTAAATATTACTATCTAGGAAACAGACGCGAACAATTGTCCGATTTACAACCATATACGCACTGATCTGTTAAACTCAATTTCACCGCTATGCACAGTATCGCTAAACAATATACTATTTGGATTACCAACGCTGTCTTATGAAATAATTGCATCAATCGTTGAATCTGTCCATAAGTATATCTTAGCAAGCAAAATATTATAATTTACATTTAGGGAGTATTTTAGTGAGACTGGATTCATTGTCAAACTCTATGTGTGGCCCAGTCAATCCTCGCAACATGAGGGGTAGTGTCCAGTGTGTCCAATTGTCCAAACCATCTTTTTACTTATATACAATTAACTCACAAATTATTCTCTCTTTCCCTAACATATTTATAATTAGATTATTCAAAAATGTCAAGTTTTTTTTTTTCTGTCTTCTTTCTTTTTTTTTTCTATATATATAATCATCTATAGCTTTTTGTTGCATTGAAAACATATTTAAGTTATCCGCTATGTAAATTGATATGAATGTAAATCATTGTCCTATTGGAGAGGATCTCTATAAGCATTTTGCTTTCGTTCCAATCCATTTACCTATTGTATGTAACAATTGCATAATGCGTTATCTTTGAAATAGAATATGTTTAAACCAATAAAGGCAGAAGAAAAGAGAAATGAATCAGCAACGGACAACAGAGACTCGGGGACAACACCTGGATCGAACTCAGTTACACCTGCAGGTCCTCTAACTGATATTGAGAGTATAGTTGATAACCTGGAGCAGATCATTATACAGGAGATAAAGGAATCCTGCTTGCTTAACTGTTCGGAACAGGGCAAATGTGTTAATGGTAATTGCATATACAATTATCATAATTTACCTCATTCGATTTGGTAAAGAATATTCAAAGATGTAAAAATGAATATTAAAACAACATAGTATCATCCATGGTTTAAAACTGTCAATTGTTTTAGAAATGCCTATGATTCATTTCATAAGTACACAATTAATATAAGGACATGCTGGTTTAAGCCGAGTTAATGTACGCTTACGATATTATTTTGTCAGGTACTTGTGTTTGCGATAGCGGTTATGGAGCAGATGATTGTTCACTTGATATTGTCACACCGCCAATTATTGTCGGACTGTTAGATGATGGACTTTGTGATGAAAGACACAGCGACTGTGACCACGTTTATGTATTTGGGCAAGTGTTTGTTGGAACCAACCTGACGTGCAAACTGAAAGAATACCACGTATGCACTATGTATAATGTTTTAAAATTACTAAGCAGAACTGTCGAATGTATTTTAGTTTTATAGCCCAATTTGGTAATTACTTAAAATGATTATGTCCCTTTAAATTCTCTTCAGCTTTTAGAACAATTTGCTCACAGGAAGTTGGAGATTACAACTCTGCATGACCAAGAGTAATAATTCGCATACCCAATAGTATGAACCCTTACTTTAAATCACTGTTCATGAGCAAATTGTGTTATTCAATTAAATATCAGATGATATAGGCCCGCTCAATAAAGCTTTCGTATGAAGTAAACATATACTGAACAAAAACAGAAACGTCCGACCTTTTTGCTGGTATTTCAATAGGCCAAGTTTTGAGGGCGTATAAAAGCTTAAACAGCGTTTAAATAAAACAATGTTTGATATTTCTAAGCACACGTAAGTGGATACTAAATATCCCATTAAGCAGTTTCAAATTTGCCAAGCAATAGCATGGCAGCAGTAAATAAGCAAGATTGCCATGCTTTTTCAATGACAAGTTAGCGTTGGGAAATATGTCTTTACAAGCTTTTCTGTTTTGAGATAAGAATAGAAATTTGCTCACAGGAAGTTGAAAATATGACAACTCTATATTTTGCATTACAGGGAAGCAAACCCTGTTACCCAACTGGGCTATAGATGTAAATCCTGAGGTGTTTCTGATTACGTATGATTGAAATAATTATAAAATAGACATATGTTACGACTGATGTTTCATTTTGAGTGATTGATTATTTGTTAAATCAAAATGTGTGATATTTTTGTAGATTTACATTAACGGTAACTATACGTTTTCAAAAGAATTGCATACGCCTGGTACGGCTGTGACACTTATGGAGGCTATGTGTCCGCTTCACGCTGTGAGGTCAAAACGCTCAACATCCGCCATTCAGACATTCGTTCTTGCCTATGATGTATCAGTAAGCAACGATGGTTCTAACTTTGGGAACGAAACACAACAACTGTTGTTTGTCTTCGACTCAATGTGTCAGACGTATTTCAACAACAGTAAAACAGGTTTTTCAATACAATTTGAGCTCAAGGTGAGATTTCAATACTGGCTTAATTATTTTGTCTGTCGCGTTTTAACGTATTGTACTTATTTCTTAAAATGTTTACATACCTAAGATAACAAAATGATAAATAATTAATTGGAATACCCATAAGTGGTTGTTTATATCAGATACAATTTAAGAATTCAGGTCTAGACTTCATTCAAAGGGTTGTAAGAGATTATGCATCGACATTGCCACGTTTCTTTTCCGCATAGAAGACAGTTTGCCTCGGATCAGTCTACAGAATAGAATAACGTTCAGTTGCGTTAACCTTGTTTAACATCCGAAGTTTTCTAATAGTGCAGTTTGTTTATTTCTATCAATCAGGATGGCTTTTGCTTTATTGATGGTAAATGTGTATCGAATGGCTCGTTGCATATACAGTCAAACAATCTTATATGTGATAGGCAAGTTTCAAACTCTTCATGGACAAACTTAGCACCTACAACAATAACAACACTTTTATCAACTGCGGGAAAATCCTCTGCTACAACTGGAGCATCAACTGTTGGAATTAATAAAGGTATACTATTTAAAATTAGAGCTCAATATTATTTTATTTATAAGGTCTATATGTCTAAGGAAAGCTTTGGTTTGTTCTATATCTGAACTGATTATTATCAGATCGCAGTTTGACAATTTCCAGGAACTAGGTCAACTTTTTGAATGGGACAGACGGCAATTTAAAAAAAGCAGGTTTAAAGTCAAAATTATACTGGATTAATCAATTGTAGTGCTTAATAAGTACTTCAAGATTGCCGTGTACCACTTTAAACAGTAGGATTATTATTATATTTAAATACTAGTTCCTGGGACGTAAGGAACTGTTCATGTGTTTACAATATCAAGATTTCAAGTGTGCATAGTTTATCTAACCTAATAACCAAAAAACAAACAGAAAGAAATCCTCGACAATTGTATTTTGGAGAACATTTGTAGGTGCGATAATTTTAATTTAGGAAATGACGCCTTATTTTGAACGAATTAAAGTATCAGCATATTATAAAAACACTTTCTCAAGGCATGTTAAATCTAACCCAGCGTCATGGTCATCGCTTCTTACGTTACTGTAGTATTTTAAAGCTTCAGATGTTCCATGCTACTTACGTTAGAGTCGTATTTTAACCCTTCAGATGCTCCCCACTGTTTGCGTTAGTGTCGGGTTAGTTATTGTAACCCTTCAGATGCTCCCCACTGTTTGCGTTAGTGTAGGGTTAGTTATTGTAATACTTCATATGTTCAACGCTACTTACGGTTAGTATTGTAACTCTTCATATATTCCACGCTTCTAACACTAGTGTAGTATTTTAATGCTTAAGATGTTTCATATGTCTTACGTTAGTGTAGTATTAACCGTATTAACCTTCAGATGCTCCTCACTTCTAACGTAAGTGTAGTAGTTTAACCCTTCAAATGTTCAACGCTACTTATGTTAGTGTAGTCGTGTAACTCTTTAGATGCTCTCCGCTTCTTACATTAGGGTAGCATTTTAACACTTCATATGCTTCACAATTTTTACTTTAGTGTATGATTGTAACCCTTCAGATGTTCCACGCTTCTTACCTTAGTGTAGTCGTGTAACTCTTTAAATGCTCTCAGCTTCTTACATTAGCGTAGCATTTTAACACTTCATATGCTTCACGATTTTTACGTTAGTGTATTATTGTATTATTGATTATCAAACATTTAATTATGCTAGTGCTTGCGTATGTTAACGGCCTTAAATAAACTCGTGCGCACTAAATTGTTTGCATCCGTTTCAATTTACACTAATATATTTTTGGTTTTGACATTTCGCACGAGGACATTGCAAAACAGTATTAATACGTTCCCTTTTTGTATGCATTTTTTATCTCACGGTGATGTCCCCTTTAATCTTGTAGTTTTGTAGTGCGCACGAGTTTATTTAAGGCCGTTAACATATGCAAGCACTAGCATAATTAAATGTTTGATAATCAGAAGGAAGCTGCCTCATCAAATATTATCAATAATTTAAATTTATCATAACGTCATGTTTAGGCAAGTTATTAATGTTTAAAGAATATACAGATTATGTCCCTGGTGAAATTAAGAAAACGATGCCTGAACAAAATAATGCATCGTAAAAATAATATTGCAGGTCGTCAATTAGCCAGCTATATATCTATTTATTTTCATATACATGTATATACACATATAAATGACTAATCTGTATGAGTAATCATTTTGAATTAAAATTCAGGAAAAACGATTATACACCTGAATAAGCGAAATATTGTCCGTAACAATGTTATTCCCTTGATATTTCCTATAGCTTTTGAACTTATTTATTAAATGTTAACTGCTGTTAAGTCCTATAAACATAACACTAGTTAGCATTTCCGTGAACTAATCATGTCCAACTTTAGCTTAATCCGCTTAGTCATATTATTGTTAAAATTATTTACATTATAATATATAGTTCGTTTGGATTATAATTTATAGATTGTGATAACCTCTATTACGGATTCGACTGTGTAGAACAGTGTAAATGCAATCCCAAAACCACCTCGTCATGCGACCGTTATAATTGGACCTGTACATGTATAGCTGGCTGGGAAGGTGAAACTTGTGATATTGATATAGACGAATGTAAGGTGCAGCCAGGACTATGCGCAAATGATAGCAAAACCGCCTGTCAAAATACCCTGGGTTCCGTCAATTGTCTATGTATTCGAGGATACCAGACACATGATAATGGCACTTGCATCGGTAAGTCTCAAATATGCAAAGTTCATTTATCATCGTGTGTCATGTTATTGTATATGGTGACTTCATATATTTATGCGTATTAAGTAAACAATGTCATTATAGTCATTCATCTGGCAATGTCAAATTGTATTAATTGTATTATAAAAACAATTCGTTCAACAGGATTTGTCGTCATACAATCCGTTCACATAGTGGTCCGGAAAGGAAACTACTAATATTACGTTTGTTTTGTTTTGTTTCAGAGAGCCCTGCCAGTATAGACCCCGTTCAACAATATACAGGTAGAGCATGCACTAGCGTTCTGTTTCCTTTGGTATTAATGTTTCCTTTGGTATTAATGTTTCCTTTGGTATTAATGTTGCCATTGATATTAATGTGAATTAAAACACATTAGATTGGAAATAAAAGAAGGTATAAAAGTCGAACATGAACTATAGCTTTCACAGAGCACAGTCACCCAAAACACGCATTAACGCAAAATGCAATGCAATGTCAACAAGAAGCAACGATTTGACAATAGGCTACCACATTGGAACGCTCAGTGGCAAAAAGGCCGCTGGAGTTTAAAGTTGTTTTTCGTAAATAATATATTGTTACAGTTTTCAATCAAATTATGTAAATCACATTTAAATATGACAGCTTTCAAATGAATTTATTTAGTATATGTCTGAAACAATTTATATTATTAATTATAAAGACGACGATCAGAAGAAGGTGACTACTGTTGAAATTCGTGTCGACCTTGAAGTTCCATCAACGGACAACCTAAATGTGGAAATCACCTATGAGAAATACAAACAGGAAGCTAAACGAGTGGTGAGCATACATACCATTTCCATGCAACAATGAGTTATGAGCTTTTTTTCAGCTTCAAAAAATAGAAGCCCATTTATTCTCGCCGTCTAGTGGTCACAATGTATCAGATATTATATATATAAAAATCTGTATCCTTAACGTATATGTACAGTTGTCCTTCTGACATACACAAATCATTCACACTCAATACTCAACAAATATATTTCATGCATTTAACAATATAAATCAATTTTATTTATAGTATTCTATTGCATTTGCTCTACCAAATGTGATTGTCTGCTGGCAATATATGTATAGTATAGTGGTAGTCTATTTTAATGGGTATGCTTTATTAATAAAGATAATTTCACTATAATTAAGCTATGGGGAGATGTTATTTAGAATATGAGGTTATTACATGATTGGCATTTATTGCGTTTGATTGAACAAAATAATTTAACTGTGAACACCGTTTTGTTTATTTTCGTTTCTAAAATTGTGTAAAGATAACGTTAATTAATTTGTAAATAATTTGCGAATGTAACTCTATTTTGACCTTTTATTATATCACATTATCATTCCCGTGCAACGATGAGTTGTGCATTTTTGGCTTTTGTGGCGAAGGGCTAAAACAAGTAATGTTGTATGAAGATAACTTTATTTGTCCATAGTTTGCGAATGTAACTCTGTGTTGACCTTTTCTAAGATCACATTAATGCATAATCATTTAAATGTAACAATCGTTTTTCAGCTTGCCCAACATTACAAGAATAATCTTGGAATCGGATTCGTTGATGTTCTTATTGTGAATGTAAGGTATGTATTTCCCCATATTCTGGACTCCAACAGCAATACCGTTCTCATATTATAAACTGTATTTCGTATTGATGGATTTCGATAGGAAATACATGTAGGAACTTTATTCTCTTGGGGTGTATTTGACGCTTCCAAAGGATCTCACTTTTCAGTATTTATTAACATTCACACTACCGTTCTGAAGTGCAGTGTGATTTAGTAGTGCTATTTGTACTGATCCGATAGAATCATCAATATAGGTGGCTTAAAAGTCGAATATCGCTTTAGCCGTGCTAGAAGATGTGTTACTTCTTGCATAACCTCCCATGAATAGACTCAGTAAAACCGCATATGCCAATTTACTACATTGGTCGTGTGAGTGGCTTCTAATGGATCTCCAGTGTTCAGTATAATTATGTATACATTCACATAAGCCTTCGTTTGGTACAGTGTTTTGTATGTATGAATACAAGAGCATCTTTGTGTTTTACTTATATTGCCTATTAATGCTGCCTTGTTGATTAGAGAATAGTTCATGGCGGGGATTTATTTATTTACACCGTCCCGTTTTATTGGGTTGACAGTAGGGTAAGTGTGAGGTTGGGTGCACCCTAGAACCTGGTTTAAACCCCCAGCGACCTTTTTTGCCAATGACCGTTCCAAGACGGTATCCCTATTGTCAACCCTTTTGTGTTTGTGATGTCGTTTTTGGCATTTTATTCATCTTTAAAGCTGTTCTTTGTTTCTGTGTGTGTTTGTGGTTGACCGTCGTCCTTGAATGCTAAATTTCCTGTTCGATTTTTAGCTCGACTATTCGAAGAATAAGAGAGTTTATATAATCACACCGGGTCGGCGTCGGCGTCGGCGTTGGCGTCTGCGTCGGCGTCCCACATCAAGGTTTGCGTGTAAGCTGTGTTTACAAGTCTATATCTCTTACATTTCTTAACCTAGCACAACCAAATTTGGCCATGGGCTTCCTTATAGCATTATCTTAAGGGCTGCTTAACTAATTTTGGTTCCTGTGACCCCTGGGCTCCCATGGAACCTAAATTCTGCCCTTACAATGTGTCTGTTTTACATCAAATTTTGGGTGTAAGCTGTGTTTACAGATCTATATCTCTTATATTTCTTGTCCTAGCTGAACTAAATTTTAGAATTGGTTTCCTTATAGTATGTTGTAAAGGGTTGGATAAGTAATTTTGTCTTCTGCAAATTCTGGAACCCAAATTGTGATGGCCCATACAATGTGCAATAAAGGCAGATTTAGGTTTGCATGTATATATCTATACTTTTGGTTTGGGATTTCTTGTAGCATTATGCATCTTATTCATACTTCACCGATATTGGGGCATGGGTGAATTGGGGCATCCCCTTTTTTTTTAACTTTTTTTTTTACATATTTCGGTGTTGTTTTAGTCAATTCTTACACATATATGTTGCCCCCTCCCCCTCCCCCAACCCACTCCCGCCTCTCACCCCCGTTCCCGACCCCCACCCCACTTGAAACTCTATTTTTTTCTACATATTTCTGTGTTGCTTTTGTCAATTCTTAAACATGCTGCCCCCCGCCTCCCCTCCCCCGCCACTCCCCCACCACACACTCGAAACTAGATTATTATTTTTTTTTACATATTTCTGTGTTTTTTGGTCAATTCTTCTTACACATATGTTGCTCCCTCCCCACCCCCTGCTTCTCTCTCCGCACCCCACTCCCACCACATACACTCGAAACTCTTTTTTTTGTTTTACATATATTTGTTTTGGTCAATTCTTAAACATACCTATTTTGCGCCCCCTACCCTCCGCCCCCACTCCCCCTCTACCACGCTCGAAACTGGAATATTTTTATTTAATGTTTATTGTTTTTTTACATATATCTGTGTTGTTTTGGCAATTTCTTACTCACAGCTTCTTACACATATATGTTGCCCCCTCCACCCAACTCCCACACACTACCCCCCCCCCCCCCCCCCCCCACCACCACCCAACGACCACTCGCTACTCTTTTTTTTTTTTTACATATTTCTGTGTTGTTTTTGTCAATTCCTACACGTAGCTATCTTGCCCCCCCCCCCCACACCCTCCCACCACCACCACTCCCCCCAATCGAAATATTTTTATTTTTTCGTTTGTTTTACCATATTTCTGTGTTGTTTTGGTCAATTCTTACATAGCTTCTTACACATATATGTTGCCCTTCCCACCCGCCGCCTCTCCCCACCCGTCGCCTCTCCTCCATCCCCACTGAAAACTCGATTTTTTAATTATTTTTTTTTACATACTTTTGTGTTGTTTTGGTGAATTCCTACACATATATGTTGCCCCCACCACCCCACTCCCCCACACTATCCACCCCGCCTCTCTCCCACCCATACAACGCACCACACTCAAAACTCAATTTTTTATAATTTTCTTTACATATTTCTGTGTAGTTTTGGTCAGTTCTTACACATAGTTATGTTGTGCCCTAAACCCCACCCCACATTGTTGTAGCCTTGTTTTCTGATGGTATATACTAGCTATACATTTATTATTCTCTGAAAAATCGAATAGTCAAGCTGCGCTGTTCTCCGACAGCTCTTGTTATATCTATATTTACTTGAACATATCCATACTTTATTACTTTTTTCGGTATATCTATGACAAGGTTTACATATACATTTTCGCATAACTATTAAGAGTGGTGAACTTTATGATTTTCTTTTGGTCTGTTTAAATATATATTTGTGACACAATTAACACATCATTTGCTAAATAACCCCTAGAACCCTTAATATCCGTTCTATAAAAGGGTTTGACTCAATAAGACTCTGAGTATTGTATAACTCTTGGGATATGTTGCTTGCTTTTTAATTTAGTCTTTTGACTGCTAGTTGTGATACGTGGGCTTCATAATCTATGCTCCAAACTAAATTCCATTTTGTTTATTTCTCCCATTGTTTTCTAGTTTAGGGCAAAACGTTTTGTTAGAAACTGAGACCATAGTCCACTGACCATGTAATGGTGTGAAAATACCTTATTGAATAAATACTAAAAAGTTGATCCCTTTGAAGCAACAAACACAAACAAGATCAAATCAGCAGACTCGGTTTTCGTGAGTCTGTTCATGGGGGCTAATGTAACGTGCAACACTTCCCACGCCTCCTAGCACCGGCCTAAGCATTATCTACTTTAAAGCCTCAATGAATGGGCTTAGTTATCCCAAAGGACCAGTAAGTTTTACCACTACTGATGTGTGGTCGGGGTGACATTTTACGGCTGCCACAAAGCATTAAACAAACGCTAGTGTGAATGTCAATATATACTGAAAAATGAAGGTTCCATGTACTATTGACATTTTAAAAACTGAGTTCCGCTCAACCCGGGGCTAGAGGACGTGAACAGTAGCAAGCATTCTTCACTACCGTTCATGAACAGTCTCAATCTTTTGACCACCCGAGACTGCAATATGTTTTGTACTTTTCGTGTTCGACGATTTCCAAATTTCTCATTTCATACTTTATTATTACAATATTTATCTTACCCTATAGAGTCATTGATAAACGTGTCAACAGTGATGTTATATATATTTGAAAGACTCTATATTGGTTTTGTTTAAGAGTTTGGATTTACTGGAGTTATATTTATAGAACCGGAAGTATACTAATCGAGCATCAAGTTGTATCCAGTCGTGATGACGAATATGTAGACAAAGCTCTTGCATACGCAATAGCTGAATGGTCACGTGGTCAAATGGTCGCAATGTTTGATAAAGAAGCACGAGTTATGGAAGTTCATATAGAAAATACGAAAGGTAGAGTGTCGTGGTTGCTTTGGGTATACTTATATAACACGTTATTATACTACAGATTAATAACATCAATCACCTTAGTAAAACGTTTTTAAGATGTATACAACCTTCAAAATTTCAATTAAACAATTAAGATTGTTTGTTTTAGATTTGCTTTACAATAAGTAACTTTTGTAAATACTATTACATTTTAGCAGTACACATTCGTTTTCCTTCGATAACATGTGTTATTTCTTTCTTCTGTTATAGTGTCTGGAAATGGATATCTTCTTTTAATATCAAATGTGTTAACGATATGGTATTTCTATTAAAGACCTTCTATAAATAGTTGCGTTAATAAATTATATGTTAACGATGTGGTATTTCTAAAAGACCGAATAAATAGTTTCCTTAGCATTTGTTTTAAATACTTCGAACTATTATTTTAGTTGGCACTGATACAAACAGGTTCCACTCGTTCCTCCTGTGTGATACTTATACAGCCCTTGAAAAATGTAAAGAGGACTACAGCTGTGTTGTTGAAAAAGAAAAACCTATATGCAGGTAATGCTGTTCATAAAGTCTAGTTACGTACTACCATTATGGTTTCATATACATGATGGTTTGTCTTTCTGTTCAGTACCACATAGTACATACGTACGCACTGATGTAACGAGATTTATGCAAATACAGAAATGGATCGTCGAATGAAAATATGGCTGTGAGAGATAATGCATTAATAGACATTAATATACATGTGCATTGTACTGGAATCAAACGTTTATAATCATGCGAAATTACTCTGAGACAAATAAAATACATTCCACTTCCACTTATTGTATGTATACACAATCAGGTGGAGAACAATTGAACATTTAGGAGTTCGCATTATTCTGAAGCAAAAATGATATACGATTTAAGTTTTTATTTTCTTGGTAAATGGTTGGTTTTCTTGCTGACGTAAATATTGCGTTTTTATTGATGCCCTTGACCCACGAAAACGTGACAGTACATTTAAGTAACAATTCTAAATAATAATCTAATGCTGATTATGTGTTCAATTTACAGGAGGATTTCTAACACAGAATCTAGGTTAACATCAAGCACAGGTATAACATTGAATTAATTCCGTGAATAACAATGGGAGATACAGCTAAAGGCATACTCTGTCTATAGTATTGATCAATTTATAAATGGTCATACACTCATACAAAGGTGGCGAAACGAAGACATGGTAGTTTTGGAGAGCATTTCCATATAACAAGATCATTACTATACCTTTAAATGTAAAAGAACACATTAATGTATATGTAACAATCAGAGTATTGAAAACATAACTTTTTGCAGAGATGTTTTATAGTACAATTCGATTATGTTTATTATTTCCTCATACATTAATATTTCCTGATAAATAAACACAACTGATGCTTTATATATAGATGCATGTTACAAAGTAAAAGAAGGGTTCGATTTATACGTCACACTTTAGTTTAAGATGTTTTCCTTTAGCCCAAGTGACTGTCATTAAACATACGTTATTCAATTATGTGAGATTGTATTTTAGACCTGAAGCATTTAAAAACAACTTCCGATTTCACGCGGTTCACTTTAAATGATAATAATTTCTAAAAACTGTGTTTGTAATTTAAATATGATCGTTTGTTTAATTTAAAGACAAAAATATAAAAGTTGAATTAAAGGTGTTTATTTTACCACGATATTTGAAATTGACAGATAAGAACACAGTTTTCTCGTATTTACGCAACAATTTTATAAATTACCAAAGTATACGTTGTATTCATATTTTGTAAGACAAACAGATGAATTGTTATTGTTACTGAATGTCACATGCAAATGTGTGTTTTGCACCCAAATCTTAAGTAATATATATTTTAAAAAATATTCTGATAATATAGTATTACAACTTAAATATATAGAGGAGAAAATCATAATAATACCTCCAGCTGATGTTTTTAACTAGATGTTTTACAAATTGTATCACTTTCATAGCAAAGAATTTCATGTTTATGTTGCTGAAATCTCGAAAACCGAAAAAACAAAAAAATACATATTCCAATTTCTTACGTTCACACATTGACATATCTAAATACTATAACGACAACTTAAAAGCAGTGTTTCCTAAATATATTGCAGTTTCTTTTATTATTGAAGATATGTGCTTCAAATCGCATTCTCTCACCTTTTTCAAAATTATTGATGCATCACAACTATAAAGCACATTATTGTTGATGTCGTATTTGTTTATATCGAAGGAATCATTACACTTGCCATTTAAATGAACATATTCGGGATAAAGGTAAATATATTTAATTAAATTACAAAATTAAAATATTACGTTATAAGTTGAACCTTTCTTGTATTAAGGTCATTTGTAGGAATAATATAATACTGCATTACCGACACATAACTGTTAATATGTCCTGATAGATACAACACGACTGATGCTTTATATATGGATTCCGGTAACTGCTTCACTGGTCATTGTTATCATCGCCGTCGTAGTTAAGATGCAGTTTAACAAGAAAAAGATGAGGAAACAAATGCAAGGAAATATACAAACGACTAGCACAGATTACAACGACGTTGATGCAAGGGAAATGATTGAAATGACTCCAAAATGGGTGAGCCAAATGGAGCCATATGCTAATGCAAAACACATTTTTCATAAAAGAATCAGAGTAGAACCAAGTCCAGACTATCACCACGACGACAATCAAGAGCATGGTGAGAACATAGATGTTCCACGTCTAAACAGGTATGTTATTTTCCACAAAAGGCTACAATTATATATAAAAAACTATAGGAGATGTTTATGTAAATTAAACTTGGATGTTGATTTGTCAGTGTTAGATGTGAACTAATAGTATACGTATGCTTATAGAATGATATTACTATGTACTCAACAATATAGAATAGCTCAGACACAGATCACGGTAATAGTATACGTATGCTTATAGAATGATATTACTATGTACTCAACAATATAGAATAGCTCAGACACAGATCACGGTAATAGTATACGTATGCTTATAGAATGATATTACTATGTACTCAACAATATAGAATAGCTCAGACACAGATCACGGTAATAGTATACGTATGCTTATAGAATGATATTACTATGTAATCAACAATATAGAATAGCTCAAACACAGATCAAGGTAATAGTATACGTATGCTTATAGAATGATATTACTATGTACTCAACAATATAGAATAGCTCAGACACAGATCACGGTAATAGTATATGTATGCTTATAGAATGATATTACTATGTACTCAACAATATAGAATAGCTCAGACACAGATCACGGTAATAGTATACGTATGCTTATAGAATGATATTACTATGTACTCAACACTATAGAATAGCTCAGACACAGATCACGGTCATAGTATACGTATGCTTATAGAATGATATTACTATGTACTCAACAATATAGAACAGCTCAGACACAGATCACGGTATTCTGTCTTCTGTATTAAAATACATTCTTCATCAGATAAATTGTAATTGTTTGAACTTAAACATATGTAAGATACATTAAAACAACAGGCAGTTCGTTTCGCGAATAATATTTTATTGGGATAACTAAAGCAATCTTAATGTAGTCGTACGTTTCGCAAATTAAACGAATATCTAATGGCAGATGCGATATATGAATCAATTGTTTATTTTTTCAGAAACTCTCGTGAAACGGTGCCAAATGTCTACAACGTGTGTGGTAATGGCAACGTTAGGTTTCCCAAACGATCACAACACACAGACAATTAGTTCGTGAATCAGATGAATTGACTAATTATACAGTTATTGATATACATATATAATTGTCAAGTGTCAAGTGTCAAGTAAATAAAAAAAAAAGCACATGGACATCATTTATCTCTGCTGCAAATGTATGATGGTTGCATTATTATTATTTTGATAACGCCTTTCTCGCTTCTGTTGTTGATTTTTTGTTGATGTTTTTTGTATTGTTGTTTGTTTTTTAATTTAATTAGTCATAGTTCTTACAGTAGTTCAAAATAGCAAACTATATAAAATAACAGCTACTTTTAACGTGAGTAAATCAATATTTGTGTAGAAACATCGGGAAAGTGTACTTATTGCAGAGTAACAGCTACGTTAAACGTGAGAAATCAATGTTTGTGTAGAAACATCGGGAAAGTGTACCAATTGCAGAGTAACAGCTACATACATGTAGGCGGATCCTGTCTATATGTCTCCTTCGCTTTACTATATTTGTTTGTGTCATATATATAAATGCCTAACCTTGTTAGACGTGTTCTAAATAAGTATATTTAGCAGTATAGGCTGAATCCGCATACGATTCATGAACTACATTCGGCACTGATAACTAATTATATTCTTTATAATATATTTTTTTGTTAGCATTTCAGACTTTTCACACGGGCACATGTATATCTAAAATAAAGTTAGAAAGTGTTCTCTTGTTTCAGATTTTCTATATAGTGAAACGACTTTGGAGTGACACACTTAACTTTACAAGTTCAAGGCGGTAGCCCTATTGTCAACCATTTTGTGTTTGTCTTATCTTGAGTTTTATTCATCTTTATATTTGTTCTTTGTTTCTTTGTGTGTTTGTGGTTTTCTGTAGTCCTTGAATGCTACTTTTTCTGTTATTATTTTTATATCTATTTATACAGCAATATATATATATATATATATTATTGAGCTAAAACAACACAAGTACATAAGTTGACACATTACTATTAAAATCAAATTATTTTATTTTACATGTTAAGGTACATTCTATAAAAGTCTAAGCAAAACATAAATTTAAAAAATAACAAATGTACCTTCAAAACTATATATTGGTATGTTTCTTTGTTTTCATAACAGAAGGTGCATAACTCTGTTTCAACTACTTTACATTTAATTTTATAAAACGTGCATTTGTATAAATAATCCTGTATAAGAAACTGAATTGAACGTTTTGCATCTTTGTATCAGAATCTAAAATTGAGTAGAATAAACTGTTTTCCATTGAAGCTTCGTTTTCGTTTTTAATTGTGTTTCCCATTTTAATTGTGTTTCCCATTTTTATTGTGTTTCCCATTTTAATTGTGTGTCCCATTTTAATAGCGTTTTCGTGTTTATGGGCTAATTAATCAATAAACAAATTGTAGAAAGTAGCTGTTATCTTTTTGGTTTGTTTTAAAATTGTTATATATTTGGTATCTGGAGTTTCAAGTTTTCTCTAATGTCCAATAATATGTTTCCATTACCGTGGGATAGGATTTGAATCCCCAAAATAATCAAAGAAATTGATTGATATGTTGTATTTTAATATAAACTCTTGATACATTAGGAATGAGCAATCATTACTAGATCATTCATGAAACAATAACGTATTGTTTGTTTTTAAACCATGTCACTTTGATGGCATCACAGAAAGATTCTGCATGTTTCATTTTTGTTCCATCATTGTGTTTCTCATTTATCGTGGTCTATCATAAGCTATCATTGTGAGTGACTTTCCTGTCTAAAATGACCATTCCTTTTAAAGGATTTGTATGAATAAATGCTTTTGCCTAAAAAATACCATTTTGTATATATTTAGGTCAAAATATTGCCTTTTAGCTCACCTGAGCCGAAGACAAAAAGTGAACTATTGTGCCCGCTTTTTGTCCGTCCGTGGTTAAACAACTTCTCCTTGAACAATTTTAAACAAATTTCACCTGGATGATACTGAGGTCAAATCATTAAAATAAATTGTACAAATTAGGTCATATGACATCCAAGATGGCCGCCATTACCATATATAGTCAAAACCTTAAACAATCTTCTTCTCAGGAAACGCAGATCATATTTTGAATGTTTTTGCTTATAAATGATAGACTACAAATGTTATACAAACGAAGTTCCTAGGATCAAAAATGGCTGTGCCCCGGGGTTCCAATTTTTTTTACTATGGAGATTTTACATGTTTTACATAGACTTATAACCGCTGATCAAAACTAAATTCCATTTTGTTTATTTCGCTATTCGGGGCATAGAATTGTGTTAGATACTGGGAACATACGCCGCTGGAAATGGAATAATGACAGTTAATATAGCATGTCCACCGCTATATGCATGCCATCTACGGGATTGTTAAAACTATGTACTAGTGAGTTTATAAATATTGAGTTCTGCTCAACCCGGAGCTAGTGGGCGTGAACGGTTGCAAGCATATTTCACTACCGTTCATCTGAATCAAACCGAGACTGCAATATTTTGTATTTATCGTGTTCAGACCGTTTCCAAAGGTCCACTCTCATACTCTTTTGTATAGGGCATTTTAAACAACATCACCTCAGAAACCGCTTGACCAATTGTAACCAAATATTACGTTGGCAATACTGAGGTCAATTCCTTCCAAATCTTTACAAATAATTTAAATGCGACATCGAAGATCGCCGCCATTACCATATATGGTCAAAACTTTAAAAAAAAAACTCTTCACAAAAACCGCTGAACAGATTTTGACAGTTTTTATTTATAAATGATCGCCAATTCCTGGCCTGGAATTTACCAAACATTCTTCAAACTATTCTTAGACTTGAGCTGAAGTTCTGAAAATTCGTTCACAAATATTGCCTTGCCCTTCAAAGATAAAAAATCATAAGAAGTTGCTATTTATTAGTATGAATCATATTTATACATAGCAGCTTGTTATGAAAGTTTATTTTGTAAACTTATAGAAATATTTGTGATCGAAATTAGTATACTTGAGCTTAAGTCTAAGAATATTCTCAAGAACGGTTAGTAAATGCAATGCCAGGTCTACAAAGATTTACAAATAAAGTTCCTAGGATAAAACATGATTGTGCCCCGTGGTTCCAAAGTGTGTATATGGAGATTTTACGTTTTACATAGACATATATAGGGCATTTGTATCGACATCTCCTCAGAAACCCCTTGACCAATTTTGACCAAATTTAAGATGGATTATACTGAGGTCAATGCATTCCAAAAGTATACAAATTAGGTAAATGCGCCGTCAAAGATGGCCGCCATTACCATATATAGTCTAAATCTTACAAGATCTTCTTCCCAAGAATCGCTAAAAAAATTTGGCGGTTTTTATTTATAAATGATTGCCAACTCCTAGGTTACAAACGTTGTACAAATAAAGTTCCTAGGGTCAAAAATGGCGGTGCCCCGGGATTCTTTTTGCATTATGTTTTACATACTTACATAGGTAATTTAAAAAATCTTCTTCATTAAAAGCGCAAGATATATTTCTCTCCTATATTGTATGTAACATTAGCTTATGGTCCTCTACCAAGTTTGTTCAAATGGTGACTCTGGGGTTAAATCTTGTTCCGCATCGGGGTTCACAGTTTTATATATATGAAAATCGTTTTAAAACTGTTATTCTCCAAAACTACTTGGTCACTTTTGACTAAACTTCAGATGGATGATCCTTAGGTTAATGATTTTCAAATTTGTTAAAATTAGGACAACGCCACATCTAAGATGCCGCCGTTGAAGGGTGTGTTTGGGGAGGGTAGACAACATCTCAGAAACTGCAAGATCAATTTTGGTCAAATTTCACACGGATGATTCTGAGGTCAATGCCCTTCAAAAGTATACAAATTAGGTAAATGCGCCGTCAAAGATGGCCGCCATTACCATATATAGTCTAAACCTTACAAGATCTTCTTCTCAAGAATCGCTGAAAAGATTTTGGCGGTTTTTATTTATAAATGATTGCCAACTCCTAGTTTACAAACATTGTACAAATAAAGTTCCTAGGGTTAAAAATGGCGGTGCCCCGGGATTCGTTTTGCATTATGTTTTACATACTTACATCGGTAATTTAAAAAATCTTCTTCATTAAAAGCGCAAGATATATATCTCTCATATATTGTATGTAACATTATCTTATGGTCCTCTACCAAGTTTGTTCAAATGGTGACTCTGGGGTTAAATCTTGTTCCGCATCGGGGGTCACAGTTTTATATATATGAAAATCGTTTTAAAACTGTTATTCTCCAAAACTACTTGGTCACTTTTGACTAAACTTCAGATGGATGATCCTTAGGTTAATGATTTTCAAATTTGTTAAAATTAGGACAACGCCACATCTAAGATGCCGCCGTTGAAGGGTGTGTTTGGGGATGGTAGACAACATCTCAGAAACTGCAAGATCAATTTTGGTCAAATTTCACACGGATGATTCTGAGGTCAATGCCTTTCAAAAATTATACAATTAAATCAATGCATTATCCAAGATGGCCGTCATTACCATATATGGTCAGAACCTTAAAAAATCCTCTTCTTATGAACCACTTTGTACAAATGAAGTTCATAGGGGAAAATGGATGCGGCCCGGGGTTTTCTATCCGTCCATTTTCATACAAACATTCTCTGTAAATACGAAGAACTAAGTTTTGTAACTTTACCTTATGTCGTACAAAGTTTTTAATCTAATAATCAATTGCCCTTGTTAATTATTTTTTCCTCTTTGCAAATATTTTCAGGTGAGCGACTTGGGGTCATTAGGACCTCTTGTTTGTTCTTTTATTCACCTTCTCAACCATTCTTACTAGATGGCCTCCGTTGTGACAAACTATCTATTGAATATCGGCGTATATTCTGTTTTTACGACGACTCTAGTTGTTCACCGCAGATCGCCTGATTTTTCCCCTTTTCTTCTCAGAGTGGACCGTGTCTAACGACATTTGATATATCACATAATAGTATTAATATCCATAATTAGGAAGCAGCCTCCCCATTGTACTCAATGGTATTACAATCAAGCTACTAGACTACTGGCCACATTATTCTGCAGACTCACCAGACGAAGAATCAACGAATTTCTGTCAAGCGTGTGCCTTCCTTCGGTTAACATCGGCCTAGCATCGTTACAAGATAGCAGCGAGGTACTAATTACTCCTGAACTGAGAAGAACTGAGGGCAGAGAAGGTAGATTGTTTTCGGAATGGTGATGAGATATCGGCAAAGAATTGATGAAACATAATATGGATAGATGAGCATCCGACGGGCTTTGAACTTACCACCTTTTGCTTGTGGGCCCAGTGCTCTTATAGCTGGGCTAATGAGGTCTCAATATTACCATTTCGGTGACTTGCTGATTAATGAATAATTGTTTTAATTTCCCCTCATGTTTTCAAAATATTTTCGATGACTAGTTCCTCACTATAAAAGTAGATTTAAAAATCGAACAGGAAAAGTAGCATTTCTAGTAGTCAATCACAAACACACACAACAACAAAGAACAACCCTAAAGATTAATTAAAGGCAAATAATACATCACCAACACAAAAGGGTTGACAATAGGCTACCGCCTCGGAACGGTCAGTGGCAAAAAAGGCCGCTGATGGTTTAAACCCGGTTCTAGGGTGCACCAAACTTACCCTACAGTCACCTCAATAAAAGTAAGTATAAATATAGAACATGAAATGCAGCTTTTACAGAACACAATGAACCCCAAAACACGCAAATAGACAAACAAGAATGTCAATAGTAATAAAAAGGCATATGACGTCAAAAACACAAACAGTGTTGAGAGGATGGCTACTGCCTTGGAACGTTCAGTGGCAAAAAAGACCGCTGAGGGTTTAAACCAGGTTCTAGGGTGCACTAAACCTCACACTTACCCTACTGACATCCTAATTAAACTGAAATAAAGAAATTCCCACCATGAACTATTCTCTAACCAACAAGGCAGCATGAATAGGCAATATAAGTAAAACACAAAAATGCTCTTATAGCCTAGAAAGCCACAAAGAAGGTACTCGATGACTTGGCAAAAGCCAGAGCAAACAAGAGAATAAACCATTGAGGGCACGACAAGACAAGACCGCAGATAAACATCAAACGTCACCGTCCTTTTGGGCTTTAGGTAGACGTCATCATAGGGTCCACGCCTGTCCGGTCAGTGTAAATAAAGAAATCACCGCCATGAACTATTCTCTTACCAACAAGGCAGCATTAATAGGCAATATAAACATAACCGAATTCTCAAAGTGAACTATTGTGTCCGCTTTTTGTCCGTCCGTCATCGTCGTCGTCGTCGTCGTCGTCGCCAGTTAGCTCTTGGTTAAACAACTTTTCCTTGTACAATTGTGACCAAATTTCACATGGATGATACTGAGGTCAAATAATTCCAAAATTATACAAATTAGGTCAATGTGACATCCAAGTTGGCCGCCATTACTAAAAACTTAAAAGATCTTCTTCTCAAGAACCACAGATCATATTTTGAACGTTTTTGTTTATGAATGATTGCCAACACCTAGACTACGATAGTTATACAAACGAAGATCCTAGGGTCATAAATGGTTGTACCCTGGGGTTCCAAAATACTATTGAGATTTTACATGTTTTACATAGACTTATTGCATTTTGTTTATTTCTCTCCTCGGGGCATTGCATTTTGTTAGATACTGGGAACATACGCCGTTGGAAATGGAATAATGACAGTAAATATAGCATGTCCACCGCCATATGCATGCCATCTTTGGGATGGTTATAATTCTGTACTATTGAGTTTATGAATATTGAGTTTTACTCAACCCGGGACTGTGGGGCGTGAACGGTAGCAAGCATGTTTCACTACCGTTCATGAACAGTCTCAATTAAACAGAGACTGCAATATTTCGTAATTATCGTGTTCGGGCGTTTCCAAAGATCCACTCTCATTCTCTTTTGTATAGGGCATTTTAAACGACATCCGAAACATTTTAAATAAATTTCACATGGGCAATACTGAGGTCAATGCCTTCCAAAGTTGAACAAATAAGTTAAATGCGACATCCAATATGGCCGTCATTACCATATATATGATCAAAACCTTAAAATATCTCTTCACAAGAATCGCTGAACAGATTTTGACAGTTTTTATTTGGAGATGTTTGCCAACACCTAGTCTACAAAAGCTTTACAAACGAAGTTCCTAGGGTAAAACATGGTTGTGCTCCGTGCTTCCAAAGTTTGTATATGGAGATTTTACATGTTTTACATAGACATATATAGGGCATTTGTAAACGACATCTCTTCAGAAACCGTTTTACCAATTTTGACCAAATTTCAAATGGACGATACCGAGGTCAGTTCATTCCAAAATTATACAAATTAGGTAAATGCAACGTCAAAGATGGCCACCATTACCATATTTGGTCAAAACCTTAAACATTCTTCTTTTCAAGAATCGCTCAACAGATTTTGGCGGTTTTTATTTATAAATGATTGCCAAATGATATATAGGGTCCTATAAAAAACCACAGCGTCCGAACGTAGGTGGCATCGTAAGTCTGCACTGTACTGCAAACAAGGACTTGAAACTCACTGAAAGAGACAAAAAACAACAGAAAGGGTGATGAAGACAGGGTTAAAGACTTGGAACGGTCAGTAGGCAATAAGACCTACTGGTTAGCTTGAATCGATTTTGTATGCGTATTATCCTGTCTTCAGCGCCCAAATAGACAAGACAGTGTAAACAAAACTACATCCAATCAAAAGGAAATCTCTAACAATAAAGTCCACATCCAGAGAAACTAACTAAAGATATACATACAAAATAATAAACATCTCAGGATGTATCCAGAATCGTACTGAACATAGTAGTTGCAGCTAAAGAGAAACCCAATCTAGGGTACGATGATGACGTCTACCTAACTCCTAGGCTACAAAAGTTGTACAAATAATTTTCCTGGGTCAAAAATGGCTGTGCCCCGCGATTCTAAGTTTCATATATGGATGTTTTACATGTTTTACATGTTTACAAAAGGAATTTAAAAATCTTCTTCTCTAAAAGCACAAGACGCATATCTCTCCTATATTGTATGTGACATAAGCTTGTGGTTCTTTACAAAGTTTGTTCAAATTGTGACTCTTGGGTCAAATCTGGCTCAGCTCCAGGGTGACAGTTTTATATGTATGAAATTCTTTTTAAAAATGTTATTCTCCAAAACTGCTTGGTCACTTTTAACTAAACTTCAGATGGATGATCCGAAGGTCCTTAGATGATTTTCAAATTTGTTAAAATTAGGTCAACGCCACATCCAAGACGGCCGCCATTGAAGGGTGGGTTGAGGGAGAGTAAACAACATCTCAGAAACTGCACGGCCAATTTTGACTAAATTTCACATGGATGATTCGGAGGTCAATGCCTTTCAAAATTGTACAAATTTGATCAATACATTATCCAAGAAGGCCGCCATTACCATATATGGTCATAACCTTAAAAAATCTTCTTCTTATGAACTACTGAATAGATTTCGACAGTTTATGTTTATATATGATCGCCAACTCTTATACTATAACAATTGTACAAATGAAGTTCCTAGGGTAAAAATGGCTGCGCCCCGGGATTTCTTATCCATCAATTTCCATACAAACATTCTTTGTAAATACGTAGAACTAAGTTGTTCACAACCTTACTACATCACCTTATTAAAGACAAGCTAATTTCTCTTATTCAAAAAACATTCGCTAGAGAAAATACTACATTTTTGGCATGTAATATTATTAAAGCATTTTTTACTAACGGCTGTTTAGACAGTTATACTATGTGGACTTGCTATGAAGAAATATAAAAAGATCGGACAGGGAAAGTAGCATTCAAGGAGGACAGTGAACCACAAAACACAGAAACAAACACGCAAACAGACAAACAAGAAGGCAAACGTAATATTAAATATCAGGTTTACACTGAACTTGTACTGAAATTACCTTTTGAGCGGCTGGTCCAGATCCTTTAAGCCTTGCATCGTATACGTTTATCCATCTCGTTTAATCAGGTCAGTTGTATCCAATGTATGAATGCGGTTTATATTACCTAGATATATCATATTACAGGCAGCTTGTTGACAAGGAGGTGAATATATATCGTAAAGTGCTGTGGGGACGACTATTTTTCTATGACGACGTGCAAAAGCAACATTCATTTTGGCTCACTGTCATTTTTCTATATTTTTGCACATAACCTGGTGCATGTAATCGTATATGAAAGATAAACAAACGAGTTTATTATTTCGAACTCGAACATACGCCCGGGGATGGGGCGGGCGTTGTGGGGATTGTTTTAATTGTATTGTTTTGGTAATTATGTCTCAAATGAAACATTATGATGATGGCACCACACCCAGGGGCCCTCAGGGGGTCAAAAGGTCAAATACACTAAATATTCAATTACACTGTCATTTTTCCATATTTTTGCACATAACATGGTGTATGTAATTTGCCTGTGAACATGATAAAAGATTAAACAACATTCCACACGATTTTATGAGGGAATTTGGGGCATTTCTTGTTTTGTAATTATGTCTCAAATGAAACATGATGATGATGATGTTGGTGGGGAAATGTTAACAGGGGGTCAATTATTTTTATACTCACATTTTTGAAAAAAGCATGTATATTAAAATCGACTTCATTTGTCCGTCTGTCCATCCGTTACCGTATCGCCTCCTAAACCGCTGAACGGAATTCAACCAAACTTAGGGTATGATTTCAGTATATGATGACGGCGTGCAGGAGCAACTATATGTTTGGCTCCGCCCCCAGGGGCCCTGCGGGGGTGTTGGTACGGATACATCTATAAAAAGGGTCATTATTTATTTCGGATAAATTTACAGGTACAAGTCCATTTTCGTTTACGTAGTGTGTAAACAATTTGGATTTAGCAGGAGATCCTGATTTTACTAAGATGTGTGTACAATAAACGCTAATAATCGTGGCTACCTATCCAGGTTTCATGGGCAAGTCTAACTTCCCTCGTTTTGTTAGACCAATAACTATTGCCATGTCTGAGTTCGTCGTCAGTGTATCTGTCCTCGCTTATAGCCTCCTGTTTGTCATTGTCTGTAGAAGTCACGTGATGTGCTTGCCGTTGACGGGGCTGTCGTTTGTGTGTTGTTCCGTCTTGCTTTTTTTGCTATTCTCTGACCGTTCTCTCTGCCAGTCAGATCTACTAACCAATTTCTAAATACCATATCACGTGGCCAAACATCATCACTCATTACATCATCGTCAAATTCGCTAGGCAAATTGATTCTGGCTGAAGTGATCAACTCATTATGAAACAGTCTAAGATTTGTAATGTTTATACCTTTTGGTTCTAAATAGTCATAGAAGTCTTCAGCAGTTACTGCGAATACTGTTGACACAGGCGTTAATTACCCGCTAATTTGTTGTCGATGCACTCAACTCAGATTTAAGGTCCAGGAGGAATTGAGTTCCTTCATTTTGCCTCAGGATGATATGCGAGATATCGTTTGAGCGTTTATCAGCATAATAATGGCGTCAGAGCTCTCAAATAGGTCGCGAACAGAATCGCGTTTAGCTGTTTTTTCAATATTGCGTTAGGCTAAGCACACGGGATCTGGAACGTTTGTACGTTTGAACCATTGAACGTGTCGTTGCACTGCGATGAGAAGACATCACATATCTCTCTTGTTCGATCGCCATCTATACAGGCATAGAGGATATAACAGTCTTCTGCCAATGTAGTCTATTATGGGGACCTCCCTGAGTTTTTCCTGTTCATAAAGCGTGTTTTAGGGCACTCGGGAAATTGGCGGGCTTGTTCTGCGAGATGCAATCTATACATATTTAATATGCCGGAACTTTAGTTACAGAGTAGTAGTTCGTCGTTGAAGAGCGATCTTGGGAAACTTGTCAAGCTCATCTAGAAAATGTTTGTTTGGTAGATTAGCGCCGGCAGGGCTTGCAGGATAAACAGATGATATATTGCTATCATCGTTATACTCCGAATGATCCATCTCTTGCTAATTCTAGTTAATCTACTGTTAACTAACTGCTTAGAACATGTTTTCTCCTCATCAAACAGTAAGCTGCTACAAGGTCCGTAGTGTCAGTACTTGGATAATATATATATCTTAAATACATTTTCTACAGTTTTTTCTGCATTACATATTTTCTTTAAACTTTTTGTACTGTAAGTCTGTTATATATATAGACAGAAAAGGCAAAAATAATGGTATGTCACCATGATTGTTAAAATTTTAAAAAATAATTTGTAATTTGTAAAATCAAAACAAAATAAAACATAAAATACAACTAGACATCAAAAGCAACATTCTTGTAAATTTGTAGGAAAATCCATCCAATAGTTTTAGAAGAGAAGTCGCCCAAATAAGCTGCGCATGGAAAACTACAGCAAATGCCTTTAAGAGCGCGTGAACTGCCTTAGGTGACTGACAATTAACTGGACGAAAGCGTTAACGGATTATCGGATTGTTCACCAATCTGTCTATCTTCCAATAAGTCAAACCCCTGCTGGGGACCTAGACTTGACGCGCGTCAACTGACAAGACGTTAGGATAAAATTAGAAATATTATACAGGGTTAAAAACAGATTTAAAGAAGATAGGGCATGCTTTTTAGGGAGACATGTGATTGACATGGCTTACAGCCAGGCCAAATACACTGGGGGCTGGGTTACTACTCTTTGAGGTATGGCATTCCAATGGACTATGGTTCTGGGGAAGAACGAGTATTTATAATAGCAGTACTTGTTTGGATTTGTTTAAGTGCTAATGAGTGGGATGTACGGCTAGGATTTAATTTTAGATTATCTTCCCAGGGCAACAGGGTTTATGATGATGTTATTTAGCATTACCAGTCTTTGGTCGATACGTCTTTGGTCAAGAGGTCTCCAGTTTAGGGAGTTCAACATATTTGTAACACTAGATGTTCTGGCATAGTCATGTTTGACCCAGCGAGCAGCTCGTCTTTGTACACATTCAAGTTGGTCAATGCATGTAGATGTGTGCGGTGACAAGACTGTGGAGCAATACTCGAGCTGGGGCCTGACCAGTGTCTTGTATTCAGTTTTCTTCAGACTACTCTCTGAATGTACCTTAATATTACGCCTCAGAAAGCCTAAAGTCATATTTGCTTTGTTGGTGACTGAGTCAATATGTTTATTCCATGTCAGATCATTTGTGATGTTTACCCCTAGATATTTTGCTGATGAGACTGTTTCTAATGTAGTGTTGTGTTGACAATATTGTGTGTTTATTACTGTTTTGCGTTTGGTGATTTGAATTACTTGGCATTTCGAAGGATTAAATTGCATATCCCATTTAGATTCCAAGCATTCTAGTTATTCTAAGTCCTGCTGAAGGAGACTGGAATGAGATGAAACCGTTAGAGATAGATAGTTTGCAGTGTCATCTGCAAATAAGCGGACTTTGGAGGATTTAACATGATCTGGTAAGTCATTAATATAGATAAGGAAAGGAAGAGGACCTAGGACCGAGCCCTGAGGTACGCCAGACGAGACAGGGATGGTAATTGACTGGGCGCCATTTATGACGACTGATAGTGATCTGTTATCTAGAGCGTGAACTATTTAGTTTTATATTTCTCACTGTTGATAACTCACGCGTGACATTGTTTGCAACGTAGCAGGTGTTCACATATGCACTTGATTGGGACGCATACCCCCATCCCCTTAATTTATGCATGTTGACAAGCAATCAAACAAAAGTCAAAGACAGCACGTCAATCTAACACAATCACAGTGCCGTTGAATCAACGTTAATTAATTACTTGATATCAGTGACAAAGGCCTTATATGACGTTGAATCCATCAAGTATTTGTAATTTTTATAGCAAATATTCACTCGTGATATTTACCTTTTTCAAACCGGAAGTCTCTACTAGTCTATATATTATTATATTTATCTATCTCTATCGATTGATACTGCAACACCCCTTTCGAAGATTATGTGCAGGTCACCTGGGTAGAACCTGTATTAAGCAATGTGGATTATTTTTTCTTGCTCAAGGATAAATAACATGGCCAGTATCGAACCCACGACCTTTCGTTTTAAAGTCCGACGCTCAGCCACCAAAACACGCACTCCACTAAACTCGTGGAAGGTAATACTGTTAGTTCAAGAGGTGCCCTTATTTATCAGGGCTCATTTTAGGGGTCTTGTTTTCCATATAATAGGAACGACGCAGGCTCAAGACGCTTTAGAACACTGCACATGTGAACTTCAGCTACTAATATTGTTACTTAGACAATATTATAGGGAAGTAATTGATAACATCCAAGCCTGTTAACGAACTGGAGAAAATTATTTAAAAGTAAGGGTATGTTAATACCTGATATATCCTCTTCCTGGAAGAGGCTCTAAATAATCTAAATGCCTGGTCTGTCCTCTTCTTCTTTCTGGGAAAGGCTCTAAATAATCTAAATACCTGATATATCCTCTTTCTGGAAGAGGCTCTAAATAAAATAAATACCTGGTCTATCCTCTTCTTCTTTCTGGGAGAGGCTCTAAATAATCTAAATACCTGATATATCCGCTTTCTGTGAGAGGCTCTAAATAATATAAATACCTGATCTATCCTCTTCCCCCTTCTGGAGAGGCTCTAAATAATATAAATACCTGATCTATCCTCTTCCTATTTCTGGAGAGGCTCTAAATAATCTAAATACCTGATATATCCTCTTTCTGGGAGAGGCTCTAAATAATCTAAATACCTGATCTATCCTCTTCCCCTTTCTGGAAAGGCTCTAAATAATCTAAATACCTGATATATCCTCTTCCTATTTCTGGGAGAGGCTCTAAATAATCTAAATACCTGATATATCCTCTTTCTGGGTGAGGCTCTAAATAATCTAAATACCTGATATATCCTCTTTCTGTGAGAGGCTGTAAATAATCTAAATACCTGATCTATCCTTTTCCTATTTCTGGGAGAGGCTCTAAATAATCTAAATTCCTGATATATCCTCTTATTGTGAGAGGCTGTAAATAATCTAAATACCTGGTCTACCTCTTTCTGGAGAGGCTCTAAATAATCTAAATAATGGGTTGATGTGCCCTTCAAATTTAATTTATTTAAGTGTATAATGTCGTGAACAGTTGCAGTTTTCCATGCTTGATATATGGAAATAAGTTATTTTGAAAATATCCACATGTGTTACTTTAAATATAACCTTGAGTATTAAAAGATTAAGTTGTCTGTGAATCCCAACTAAGTTTATCGATACAAGAGAGCGTTAATCCCATATATAAATATTATTATATATATATACTTTTATCTAGCAGAGGCTAAACAGCGCGTGTGTGATTACCGAAGTTAACACAGAGCTGATATACACATTTGTTTACTTACAGAGGGTTAATACAATTTTTAAAATAGTACTTGCCTCATAATAATGAAGTAAAACTTCCTAAACGTAATACAATACAAATAGGTTTTTTTTCTTATATCGGCTGGTACGGACCATGTGTATATACGGTGTTGAAGTTGATCGATACAAGATAAACGTAAACTACCTTTGTTAATCTGGGTAAGTGTGACTAGTGTTTTGTTGTTGTTTAATCTGAACGTAGGTGGCAACCCGGAAGTTTACGTTGGTTGATTTGTTATCTATGTATATCACGTGATTATTAAATCACATACACTGCGACTTTACTCTGCATGGCTATATTAATATTTCAGTTAAAATGCAATGCTAA
Source organism: Cyrtodaria siliqua (assembly GCA_037043455.1). Lineage (NCBI taxonomy): Eukaryota > Metazoa > Mollusca > Bivalvia > Adapedonta > Hiatellidae > Cyrtodaria > Cyrtodaria siliqua. The sequence goes on along the minus strand of JAWPHD010006228.1, from coordinate 96,214 downwards.
TCAGGAAGTTGTGTATTCATTCCGCCTGGGATAGTTGTTAACAAAAATGGAAAAACATATAGTGTAAGTAAGCTAATATTTAATTTAATAGTAATTAGTTTAAGCATAGTTTATTCACGCGTTATATACACCGACAACTATATGAATACATTTTCATAAAACGATCCGGAAAAGGTTGTGTTATCATTTAGAAAAATCAACGCTACTCTCTCGGTAGTTGTATTCCATTTAAGAAAAATAAATAAAAAAACTACGACACCAGCCTACGACCACAGTCGGTGTATTGTTACGATATATCAAACAATCTATATGATCTCGGTCCGTGTAAGATTCTAATAAATACACACTCTATAATCTCAATCAGTTTATTTTTAGGATCAAAGTCGATTAATAAAGAAAACAAACTCTACGACATCGGTCGTTGTAGGCTTAAAGTAACGCAAATTGTATCTACGATCAATAGGGTTTAACTCTCGGTAGGTTAAACTCTACGATCCCTGTCAGGGTAGGGTTTAAACTCCACGATCTCTGTCGGTTAAACTCTACGATCTCTGTCGGGGTAGGGTTTAAACTCCACGATCTCGGTAGATTAAACTCTATGTTCCCTGTCGGGGTAGGAAATCACGATATCGGTCGGGGTAGGGCTAAAACTCCACGATCTCGGTCGAGGTAGGGTTTAAACTCCGCGATCTCGGTCGAAGTAGGGTTTACATTCTACGATCTCTGTCGGGGTAGGGTTTAAATTCCAAGCTCTCGGTCGAGGTAGCGTTTGCACTCCACGACCTCCGTCGTTGTAGGGTTTAAACTCCACGATCTCGGTAGGACTGTTATTTGCAAACCAATTCAATTACTGTGGTCACCAACCATGACAAAGTTACACTTGCATACAAATCATAACAAACTGTATTATGACAAAATACTTAAAAAATGTTTCCTAAATTTCAAACAACATGTTTATTTGAAGAGGATCATCATTCTTACATAACATTCAAGAAATGCCGAATAAGGATAATGGTCAGATACATGATCAGATATGATATGATATGATATGATATGTGATATGATATGTGATATGATATGTGATACAGGACTGAATAAGATAGAAAAAAAGAAAGAAAGTAAGAAAGAGAAAGAAAGAAAGAATGAATAAATGAATGAATGAATGAATGAATGAAAGAAAGAAAGAATGAATGAATGAATCAATCAATCAATCGATCAATCAATGAAAGAAAGAATAAATGAATGAATGAATGAATGAAGGAAGGAAGGAAGGAAGGAAGGAAGGAAGGAAGGAAGGAAGGAAGGAATGAAGGAAGGAAGGAAGGAAGGAAGGAAGGAAGGAAGGAAGGAAGGAGGAAGGAAGGGAGGGAGGGAGGGAGGGAGGGAGGGAGGGAGGGAGGGAGGGAGGGAGGAAGGAAGGAAGGAAGGAAGGAAGGAAGGAAGGAAGGAAGGAAGGAAGGAAGGAAGTATATACTAGTCAATAGGTTTAATTCATTCATTCATTATTTCTTGCTTGCTTTCTTTCTTTCTTTCTTTCTTTCTTTGTTTAATTATTTATTTATCTATTGATTTATTTTCTTTTTTAAAATAAATGATGTTTTGTTAATGCGTTAGTCTACACATTCACTTTCTTGCCTTTCGTTTCGGCAGGATCTAGATTTGATGTGTCATGATTATGGCAAATATAAAAACGAATTGTATATTTGCATGTAATATTGACTAGCATTGAAACCTAGTTTTTGTTCTCATTGTAAAGTTTTTACTCACGACTGATGTCTGGCATAGTTACCTATCGATGTTATTTGCAATCCTATTCAATTACTGTGGTCACCAGCCATGAAAAGTTACACTTGCATACAAATCATAACTAACTGATGCAGCAAATGTTATACATTGTATTATGACAAAATACTTAAAAAATGTTTCCTAAATTTCAAACAACGTGTTTATTTGCATTGTTGTAGATATATACAAAGATGATCATCATTCTTTCATAACATTCAAGAAATGCCGAATAAGGATAATGGTCAGATATATGATCAGATATGATATGATATGATATGATATGATATGATATGATATGATATGATATGTGATATGATATGTGATACGGGACTGAATAAGATAGAAAAAAGAAAGAATGAAAGAAAGAAAGAGAAAGAAAGAAAGAATGAATGAATGAATGAATGAATGAATGAATGAATGAGATTAGGAAGTATATGCTATTCTATAGGTTTAATTCACTCATTATTTCTTTCTTTCTTTCTTTCTTTAATTATTTATTTATCTATTTATTTATTTTATTTTTTTTAAAAAAAAAGATGTTCTGTTTATGCGTTAATCTACACATTCAATTTCTTGAATTTCGTTTCGGCAAGATCTAGATTTGATGTGTCATGATTAAGGCAAATATAAAAACGAATTGTATATTAGCATGTAATATTGACTAGCACTGTAACCTAGTTTTTATTCTCATTGCATGAGTTTAAATAGTTTTGAGTAGTTATTTCATAATGCATTGGGACATCTATTATTATAATTATTGTTATTATTTCGTTAAATTAGATAGAATATGTAAATTGATATTCCTAAGACCTTTTATATTAACTATCCATATATTTGATTACAAAATAACAAACGTGTATTCATCAGATGGACAGTAATGAATATATTACATATACTGGTAAAATTGATGCCAGCAAGCCATTGACTGTTAAATTAATATGATGTTTTTGTATTGTATACTGATAGGCCATTTGGTCTTTTGTATTAATAAAGTAATAAAGTATGTTTACTGTGTATATGTTTCAGATCCGCGTGTGACCATTTTGAGTTCGTTGAAGAGAAGCATGTAACACTCAGGAAGTTCTTCCATCTTTATAAAGAAGAGTTCCCAATGCTTGCCATCATCGTCGATGGCTGGTGTGGCGACACTAGATATGACTGCTTCGACAACTTTCAGGTTATAATACATAATATATATATAATACATAATATATATATAATACTGGCTGGTGTGGCGACACTAGATATGACTGCTTCGACAACTTTCAGGTAATAATACATAATATATATATAATACTGGCTGGTGTGGCAACACTAGATATGACTGCTTCGACAACTTTCAGGTAATACATAATATATATATAATACTGGCTGGTGTGGCGACACTAGATATGACTGCTTCGACAACTTTCAGGTAATACATAATATATATATAATACTGGCTGGTGTGGCGACACTAGATATGACTGCTTCGACAACTTTCAGGTAATACATAATATATATATAATACTGGCTGGTGTGGCGACACTAGATATGACTGCTTCGACAACTTTCAGGTAATACATAATATATATATATATACTGGCTGGTGTGGCGACACTAGATATGACTGCTTCGACAACTTTCAGGTAATACATAATATATATATAATACTGGCTGGTGTGGCGACACTAGATATGACTGCTTCGACAACTTTCAGGTAATACATAATATATATATAATACTGGCTGGTGTGGCGACACTAGATATGACTGCTTCGACAACTTTCAGGTAATACATAATATATATATAATACGTATATATAATACTTATATATAAAACATATATAATACATATATAATACGTATAATACATATATAATACATATGTAATACATGTATAATACATGTACAATACAAATATAATAAATATATAATACTTGTATATAATACTTGTATAATACTTATATATATACTTGTATAATACATATATAATATAATACATATATAAAACGTATATAATACATATACAATGCATATAAAATACATATAATAAATATATAATACTTGTATACTACATATATAATACATATATAATACATATATAATACTTGTATGAAATACATCATATTTCATATGGTTCGCATTCACTGCTATACAACAAAGCCTCGTGTCGTATGTGTAGATTCATATTTCAGGTGGTTCGCATTCACAGCTATACAACACAGCCTCGTGTCGTATGTGTAGATTCAGAACAGGCAAAGGCAAAGACGGATAAATACCATAATCTAACAGTACCTGTCAACTACCCCGATCTCCTATATAGGGTCATCAAGGGTCACAGAACAGGTGAATAATCAGATCTTCTATACAGGAATAAGTATAAAAGTCGAACAGGAAATGCAGCTTTCACCGAACACAGTCAACCCAAAAACACGCAAAAAGACAAACATAGATGGCATTAGTAATGAAGAATAAAGGCATACGACGTCACAAACAATAAACGGGTTGACAATAGGGCTACCGCCTTGGAACGGTCAGTGGCAAAAAAAATGCCGCTTAGCGTTTAAACCAGGTTCTAGTGTGCAGCAAACCTCATACTTATCCTACTGTCATTCCAATAAAACGGGACAGTGTAAATAAAGAAATCCCCGCCATAAACTATTCTCTTACCAACAAGTCAGCATGAATAGGCAATATAAGTAAAACACAAAGATGTTCGTGTATATAGAAATACAAAAACAAATAGACTAGAAATCCACAAAGAAGGTACTCAAAGACTTAGCAGAAGCCAGAGAAACAAGAGAATAAGTCATTGAGGGCACGACAAGACAAGATTGCAGGCAACATTAAATGCCACCGTCCTTTTGGGCTTTAAATAGACGTCATCATAGGGTCTACAGCCTGTCCGGTCATCGCAAATTAAAGAGGAAATCATAGTGGCGAACTGTAAATGGGTCCACCACCAAGCATGCAGAGTGTCGCAAAATGATAGGGTCATAACCTTTTTTTATAAACCTTTAAACAAGTTTAACAAAGATAGTAGATCATGACCAAGGATCTTACGAAGGTTGTAAACCAAATCATAGAAGTTAGGTTGTGATAGTCCTTGTCGCAGAAGAGTTGTTAAATAACTTTTTTATTTGGAAAGAGGAACAGGGTAGTGTGAGGTTTAGCGCATCCTAGAACCTGGTTTAAACCCCAAGTGGCCTTTTTTGCCACTGGCTGTTCCAAGCAGGTAGCCGTATTGTCAATCCTTTTATGTTTATGATATATATCTTATTTGACATTATATTCATCTTTAAATTTGTTCTTTGTTTCTTTGTGTGCTTTTTATTGACTGTCGTCCTTGAATGCTGCTTTTTATATCTATATTTACGATAATAAAAAACGTAGAGACACATAGATCTCATAAAAAGTTGCTCGGGGAACATCCCCATCTAAAATATCAAAATTAAAATCATCTCTCTTGTCATATATTTTGCTAATTATTTCACCATTTTCTATGGAGAGATGTAAATAGTAGAAAAGAAAGGGTTGTCAATGTTCAATATGTCATCCAAATACCGAGAGCTGTCATTAAAGGCTTCAATAACATCTGCCTGGGTATCTGGTGAAGGACTCAACATGAAATCTCTTTCATAGAAAAATAAAAATAAAATCTGCGATAAGGGGTGCACAGTTCGTATCCATAGAGATACCAACAATTTGTCTATAAACGGTAGTTCCATACCTGACGAAAATATTATCTAATAGAAAAATAAGCGATTCACAAACTTCATGGCAAGTCCATATAGTGTAATTGTCCAAAATACCGTTAGTAAAAAATGCTTTAATATTGTTAAATGGCTAACAATGTAGCATTTTCCCTAGCAAAACTTTTTTAATGAGAGCAATAAGCTTGTATTTGATAAGGTTGTGTGGTAAAATTGTATATAGTTTAGAAAAATCATAAATACTTATAGATGAAGCTTGACGTTTAGTGCACATTTTATCAAAAACGTCGACTGAAGTTTTAATAGACCAAACTAATGAATCCCAGTGTTTTCATAAGCTTTAGCACACTATTGTTGAACGTGATATTTAAGACAAGATGTTAAAAAGTTTGGAGATATTTGTAGGCGTGCAAGAACTAAAATTGGAAACAAAACGGGCTTTATATGGTTGTTTGTGGTTATAATATCAAAACTACCAGTAATGACATGACCGGCCGGAGCATAGCAACATTTAGATATTCTACACCGCATTCCTTAGGCGTGTTATTTACTATATGAAGGTCAGACACTATTTTGCTGTAGTTGAAAATCATATTTCAAATTGTTTTTTTGTACTTATGACAAATTCTAGGATTTTCGGAATTTTTTAAATATTTAGGAATAGATTCAACAACACGATTATTTCAAAAACTACTAGGTATATCAATAAAATCAACGCCCTTATTAAGATAAAGAATTTTTAGGAAATGTCTGACGTGATCAGACTCCTTGTCAATATGGGGTCGGGGAACATGCTGCGAATAGCTTTAATTATGGAAGCAGTGTTATGCGAATGGAAATTCTGTCTGCTTCATCCTCAATTAGCTGAAGTGAAGAAATGGATAGAGAGGTAAGACAAGAAAGCATCGAGTGCTTTCCAGACTGTTTAGAAATAGTATGTAAATCAGCGACTGACATAGTAATACGTGATTTCCGTTTGATGTTAACGTGGTGCATTTCAAGTCAAAACATAAATGACGTGAGAAGTACGTCAATCAACATTTGAAGCTAAATATTAAAAGTTTTATCATTAACAATTGATTTAATGGCGGACTTGCAAGATAAATAATTGCAACAAATGCACCTCTTAGTATTGCACTTACTTATAGAAGGAAACACTCTGCGTCTAGATTGAATTTAACGATGTCTGAATGGTGACATTACGTGATATTTCTCGAAACAGATGATTCGAGAGGTGTTAAAGAAACTTTTGAGCCGTTATTAAAAATCCTGGTAAAATTATTGGAAGGAACATGGAATGAGGTTGCCGAACGAAGATTTAAAGGTGTAAGGCGTACACATGGCTTAGATCTAAGAAATGTAGAGTTATTATGTGGCATTTGTATAGATGACGCAGAGTGTAACCGAAGAAGAGAAAGATTTATTTTAAGTGTTTTAGTTACAAGACTCATGTCAATTTAAATGTAAGATCATCAAGGGTCACAAAACATATAACTAGCCAGATATTTTATATGGGGTCATGAAAGGTCACAAAACATAGCCAGATATTCTATATAGGGTCATGAAAGGTCACAAGACATGTAACTAGTCAGATATTCTAGATAGGGTCATGAAATGTCACAAAACCTTCAAAAAACAATAAAGTCCCCCACAACAATATATCTCCCAAAACAGTTAAATTTCCACCAATAGCTAGGATAGGAGATTGGTAAAACTAAAATGTATATAATAGGATTAATAGGATATTTACGTGTTCTGAAAGTTTGAACCTTCGTCCCTCGGGTTTTCTGGTCTTAACCTAGATTGGTTTTCTCGTTGGCTGCAACTGCTGGGGTTGTTCAGTACAATTCTTGATACATCCATCCTGAGATGTTTCTAATTGATGTTGTTTATGTATCTTTGCAATAACATATACGAGTATCGTTTCCTAATTTCTCTGGATGTGGACTTTATTGTTAGAAATTTTCGTTTCATTGGATGTCTTTTTATTTACACTGTCTTGTCAATCTGAGCACAGAAGACAGGATAATAGCGAAGTTGTTTACACTTAAAATCGATTTAAGCTAACCAGCGGGTCATATGTCCTACTGACCGTTCCAAGTCGGTAACCCTGTCTTCACAAGTCTTTGTGTTGTGTATTATCCTTTTCATTGTAAAGTTAATGTTCTCTTTGTGGTACAGTGCGGATCTACGGTGCCATTGTGGTATAGTGCGGATCTACGGTGCCATTGCGTTTGGGTGATTTCTATAGGACCATTTTTTTCTCATTTCTGGAAGCGTGTATCGCCTCGTGCGGACACAGCAGTCCTATCTCACGTTTATCTCATATGTGATATTGTAAATCATGACTTAAACTAGTAATGACCTTTTTATTATATGCCTTCATTACAACGCTCGTAAATAGTATTACACATTCGGCTTGTTACACACAGGTATGCGACGTTTGTGTTTAGTATGATAATGATACAGATAATGTATAATTTGTATGACGATAGTGATAGAAATCAGAAAATGTTAGTAGCGATATATACATGTACAGCCTTTATGTGCATATTATTGATTATGATACGTTTTATAAATGACATATTACCCTGTGTCATAATCTTCGTTGTCATACATAACATATAGACTTGTGTCATATTCTTCGTTTGCAGCTGGAGAACCTGAGACTCTCGAGACTATCTTAAAGGAAAATCAACTTCCGGTCCTTGTGCAGATGGCATGTGAACCTCGTAAACTTATCAAGCTCGACACTTCGTCAGTCTCTGCAGAAAGCTTTGGCAATTTGCTTTTAACTGAAAAGTGTGAAGATCATTATTTCTTGATGAACTGCGTCGATGGGCCTGGTAAATATCAGAGGCAACACTTATACTAATTGGAACGAACTTAAGCCATTTTGATACACCATTAAGATACATTATTGCTATTTAATAAGCAAACAATTGTACACCGATATTAATTAAAGAAACTAACCCGCCAAATAACGGCACAATTACACTACAAAACTGTTCATCAAAACTCTATCCAGATGTTCATATCATATACTAATGTATATCTGCTGATTAAAAGTTTAGGTTTATTGACAGGTTATTAAGATACCCATGATTGAATATGCGTACGATTAATTATGAGCTGGTAACTCTTAATTCGAAGCTCCATATTTGGGGTTTGATTTGACTGGTTAAAGACGTTTATATTGCGCCTATTGAGGTTGGATTCTCAAACTTTGTATTATGTTAAAGACGTTTATATTGCGCCTATAGAGCTTGGATTCTCAAACTTTGTATTATGTTAAATACATATCTCGTCGTCAGTGGGTTTAGTAAACTGTGTACCTATTATAATCAGTAGCTACTTTAATGTTTTCGATACAGTGATACTGATTCTAATAATATGTTTAAGTTGTTGTCTAATAAGTCTCCAAGAAGCAATCATCAATAAAACGAGTGTGGTCCTTTTTTTAACTACGGTGTTTTTACCTTATAGAATGTACATTTTATGTGTAAACGTTTTCAGTATATATATTCGCAGATAACAGTCAAATTATGTTCAGTTTTGATGATGGCATACAGATTGCACAGTGTTATGCAATTCATTAATGCATGTTGTAGAATTAACCATAAATCCAACTCCGTGTATGCCTATGTTGTAGAATTAACCAGGAATTCCATTCCGTGTATTGCTATGTTGTAGAATTAACCAGGAATTCCGTGTATGGCGATGTTATCTCCGTGTTTGGCGATGTGCTAATAATGCATGTTGTAGAATTAACCGTGAATTCCACTCCGTGTATGGCGATGTTGTAGAATTAACCATGAATTCCACTCCGTGTATGGCGATCTTGTAGAACTGACAATGAATTTCACTCCGTGTATGGCGATGTTGTAAAATTAACCATGAGTGTCACTCCGTGTATGGCGATGTTATAGAATTAAACATGAATTCCACTCCGTGTATGGCAATGTTTTAGAATTAACCATGAATGCTACGCCTTGTATTGCTATGTTGTAGAATTAACCATGAATTCCACTCCGTGTATGGCAATGTTATCTGAGAAGCTTACAGCCACACCTATCACCGGTTTCAGATATCAGTCTAAAGAAAAGTTTGAACAGTTTCTTCGACAACTACATCATCAAATAGCCACCAGTGATGAAGTGTACGACACTACTTCGGGAAACCCAGGTAAGTTAACAATATATATAGTCATAAGTGGTATATACAATGGCACTGTAGGAAACTCATGTAAGTTAATTGAATATATCCATTAGTGGTTTACAAAATTACGCTATGGAAAACCTTTACGAATTGTTCTGAAATGTGAAGACTTTCTTCGACAACTAGACACCAAAATAACCACAAGTGATGAAGGGGTCGTATCTACACTGAAGCACAGCCAGACGTTTGCCTCGGAGTTTTTAATATTTTCTTTTCTTTTTGTTCCTTTATTTTCTTTTAGTAACACAGATGTATGTTGACAACTAAACACCGCGTCAACAACAACAAAAACGGTTCAAAATTCACGATTCACCTATAACACTAACAAACGATTAAAACTCGTTGTCAACGTTATATAGAAATGGTATGAGGAGAGTATGCGACTTTATTAAACGTCCTAGAAAGTTTATCGAAAGACGTTATGGACTTTTCCTTTTGCAACCTATTGACTGTTCAGTGGTTGGCCCAATTAAATTTCGCCATTATGCTTTCCTCATTGGACGTGTACCTAGATCCAGAAAGGGATGATACCGTATAATTTTATCTTCAATTTTGTCTTGGCGTACCCTTAACAGTCACTTTATTTTTGTGTAGTTTTGTCTTCCTTCTGCCAGGTCAATGAGTATTTGTATGTTTGTATGTTTGTGGTATCAGGTACTTTGTTATTGTCAAGCCGTATATGTTTGTATGTTTGTGGTATCACGTACTTTGTTATTGTCAAGCCGTGTATGTTTGTATGTTTGTGGTATCAAATACTTTGTTATTGTCAAGTCGTATATGTTTGTATGTTTGTTGTATTAAGTACTTTGTTATTGTCAAGCCTTGTATGTTTGTATGTTTGTGGTATCAAGTACTTTGTTATTGTCAAGCCTTGGATGTTTGTATGTTTGTGGTATCAAGTACTTTGTTATTGTCAAGCCGTGTATGTTTGTATGTTTTTTGGTATCAAGTACTTTGTTATTGTCAAGCCGTATATGTTTGTATGTGTGTGGTATCACATACTTTGTTATTGTCAAGCCGTGTATGTTTGTATGTGTGTGGTATCAAATACTTTGTTATTGTCAAGTCGTATATGTTTGTATGTTTGTTGTATTAAGTACTTTGTTATTGTCAAGCCTTGTATGTTTGTATGTTTGTGGTATCAAGTACTTTGTTATTGTCAAGCCTTGTATGTTTGTATGTTTGTGGTATCAAGTACTTTGTTATTGTCAAGCCGTGTATGTTTGTATGTTTGTGGTATCAAGTACTTTGGTATTGTCAAGCCGTATATGTTTGTATGTTTGTGGTATCAAGTACTTTGTTATTGTCAAGCCGTGTATGCTTGTACGTTTGTGGTATCAAGTACTTTGTTATTGTCAAGCCGTGTATGTTTGTATGTTTATGGTATCAAGTACTTTGTTTTTGTCAAGCCGTATATGTTTTATGTTAGTGGTATCAAATACTTTGTTATTGCAAGCCGTGTATGTTTGTATGTTTGTGGTATCAAGTACTTTGTTATTGTCAAGCCGTGTATGCTTGTACGTTTGTGGTATCAAGTACTTTGGTATTGTCAAGCCGTATATGTTTGTATGTTTGTGGTATCAAGTTCTTTGTTATTGTCAGGCCGTATATGTTTGTATGTTTGTGGTATCAAGTACTTTGGTATTGTCAAGCCGTGTATGGTTGTATGTTTGTGGTATCAAGTACTTTGTTTTTGTCAAGCCGTATATGTTTTATGTTTGTGGTATCAAATACTTTGTTATTGCAAGCCGTGTATGTTTGTATGTTTGTGGTATCAAGTACTTTGTTATTGTCAAGTCGTGTATGTTTGTATGTTTTTTGATATCAAGTACTTTGTTATTGTCAAGCCGTATATGTTTGTATGTTTGTGGTATCAAGTACTTTGTTATTGTCAAGCCGTGTATGTGTGTATGTTTGTGGTATCAAATACTTTGGTATTGTCAAGCCGTGTATGTTTGTATGTTTGTGGTATCAAGTACTTTGTTATTGCCAAGCCGTATATGTTTGTATGTTTGTGGTATCAAGTACTTTGTTATTGTCAAGCCGTGTATGTTTGTATGTTTGTGGTTATTGTCAAGTCGTGTATGTTTGTATGTTTGTGGTATCAAGTACTTTGTTATTGTCAAGCCGTGTGTGTATGTTTGTATGTTTGTGGTATCAAATACTTCGCTTTTATGTATCCGTGTGCTGTATGTTGACCATTTTAATTAGAAACGTTTTTTTGGTGAAGAATGCAAGCACATTGGTAATACGGACCGTCAGTAAAGTGTTTTCATTTACTGAGACTGCGTGTCTTGTAGTTTGACTGTCAGTAAAGTGTTTTCATTTACTGGGTTAAATCTTGTCTTCACTAAACAACGGTGTCTATGTCATTGTTTATTTAAATTCTGTGGTAAACAAACAAATTAATCACTAATTCAATTGCTATTAATAACTATTAAAAATCCGTGGTGAATTAATAGTCATGTATATCTGTACTCATATTGACATTATATTATATATGTTTATCATACGGATAACAAGCTGTTTTATTTGACTCATTTGATATAATACATGTGTTAAGGAAATTGTGATGAATTGTAATTTATTTATGCAAGGAAGTGTTATATAAACGCCTTCTCATTGTATCAGCTCAGTTAAGATAAACTGCATATTTTAACATGTATTGTTTGTAATAACTACACTGTTGCCATGCTTTGTAATTGTATTTTGTATCCTCATGGGCTTTTAAGCCTATTGGAAATTGGAAATAAAGATCTATCTATATATCTATGTTTTGAATGCGTGTGGGTGGTTCTCTGTTTGATGGATGTTTGGTCTAAACAGAAAAACATTTTAAGTGCAGCTTAAATTTTTATAACTTTGCCCGGTCGGTTGTTTGAAAATGTATATTTTAACTGCATAAGCGATAATGGAAATGTGTTGTTTTTTGTTGTTTTTGTTTTTGTTGTTGCTTTTAGGGGGAAAGCGGGGTCGAAACAACTAATACATATTTAAGGTTAATCTTTATTTGTTTGTGTTGACTTTTTACGGATCAGTTGTTAATAATTAAATAGATATTAAATGGAGAAAGGCAGTGTGATACCCAGTTATTGTTTCTTCCATTTAGTTAGTAAAATCCTAACAAATGACTCAACGTTCTTATACTAAGTCCGTATTTCATCAGTTGCTTATTTGTGTATCTTCAAATTGCATAGCTAAGACAAAAAAAAGAATGGCATGTATTTCTGCATCATTCAGTATAAACAATGCCATATCATATGTTTTAGACCTGTGACTCTTCTGATATCATTTAAAATGTATATTGCGTTAGTCTTTCTCTGTCACAGAGTCAGTATTTAGATTGGATAGTCATATGAGTTGTCATTAAAACGGACAATGTTTAATGTTTTGTTTATATAATTGTTAACACGCGGCGTAGTCATCTAGAGATCGTGAGGTGGATCTGAGCTAGAGCCGAATTTTGATCAAATTTCAAAAAAAAAAAGTTTCACATCTGACCTTTAGGAGGGACTATTAATCACGCATACACAATAGTCCAGAATCTACTTAAAAATAAAATAGTTCCAGAGTGTTTTTAAAGGTGCTGTTGCGCCGCTTAACGCAGCTATCCCGCCAACAACAGCCACATTTTACAACATATGTACACCGTTTCTAAACTTACTGACGACGAGGTATATATATATGATCATATATACATGTATATAACTTTGAGAATCCAAACTCTATAAAAACAATATAACGGCGTTAACCAGCCAGATCAAATACCAAAACTGGAGCGTTACCGAGTCATAATTCATTTTACGCATATTTAATCACAGGTATTTTAAAAACCGGAATAAACATATATTTTTAATCGGCATATATACATTGCCACATGACCTGAACAAATGGATATAATTCTGATAAACGGTTTTGTAGTGTAATTGTGGTGGGTTAGTTTCTTTATAATAAAGCACTCCATACGATTGTTGCTATTCATTTGTTTGGATTGATGTCTCAACATTAACGTGTTTTCAGGCGTTTAAATGACGTCTTAAAACGGTTAACGTACGTGACATCAGCGGTATTGATAGGACCTTTAAAACCTACCCAATACCCAATACCCAAATATCAATGAGTATTTTAATAAACCATCTTAGTTTATGCTGTAAAAGGCGTGGGACTATAAACTCATACACACAAACAAACTAAACGCTTAGTCGACGAATACACGTCGAGGACTTATCGTTTAAAACGCCTGACAATAAAAGTAAGGGCAATATATCGGGTACCTCAATATTTAGTTTTGACGTATTTCCAGACACAGGTATACAATACATAAGTAATGTGAAAGGAAAATACTGCACATAATACTCGAAAGAGTGGTTACAGGATGTAGAGATATATACATATTAAGCGTTCGGAAATGTCGGAAAAAAAGTGTTTTCACACATGGAGCATTAGACTTTCGTTTTAGCTGACACGTTTTTTTCATACACAATTTTAGCTATATATGATAATTTACTAATACAAAATACCTCTGTTATATATAATATGACCTACTTGCGTCTAATTTGGTTATTTATTTGTACACGTACAGCTATATTAAGGTACGACACAAAAGACGGAGAACAGGTAGAGACATACCCTGTACCAGACGCCACTTTCAGAAAGATGCTACAAGGATCGTTTCCTGATGAACCAATCCCAGACTTACCAGAAAGGAAACCTCGCGTTTCAGGTAGTTGTTGAACAAAGCGTCACTGTTTGTTTTTATCTCACACTGCGCTTTTCCAAAAAATGTTTTGAGACAGGGAGACATTATTGATGCGTTTAATGAAACATCTCGGTATATGGATGACGTACTCGATAATCCGTTCTTTGCTCATATGGTCATTAATATTATCCACATGAGGTCACGTTGAATAAAGCAATAGTTCGAATACCATAGCACCATTCCTCGACCTTCATTTCTCGATTTCAAATTATTATAAACATACTGAAACCTATGATAAGAGAGATGACTTTGAATTTGACATCGTTAACTATCCACATTTAGATTGGGACGTACCCGTTAAGTGTCCACATTTAGATGGGGACGTACCCAGTTAGTATTGCGAGGCATTTCATGCTTGGTGATTGACCCCGCTACAGTCAGTCACTACGCTTCACCTTTCCCTTGTGCGATGTCCGGACAAACTCGTGGGGATCAGTGCATGAACTTTCGTCCTGGAGGTTTTCTGGTTGTACCCTAGATGTGTTGTCTCTTTGGCTACAATCGCTGTGGTTGTTCAGTAAAATTCTGGATACATCCTGAGGTGTTCCTAATTATGTTTTTTTTATATATTTTTAAAACGACATAAACGTTTTTCGTTTGCTAATTTCTCTGGATGTGGACTTTATTATTAGAGTTCATTTTGATTGGATGTACTTTAATTTACACTGCCTTGTCAATTTGGACGCTGAAGGCTGGATAATAGCGAGATTGGGTACACATAAAATTGATTTAATCAAATCACTATTTCATATTGCCTACTGACCGTTCCACATCGCTAACCCTGTCCTCATCACTCTTTGTCCTTTTCACTAAATATTTAATTTGCTCTTTGCTTGCGGTACAGTGCCGACCCACGGTGCCATTGTGTTTGAATGCTGTGGTTTCTATAGGAACATTTTTCTCATGACTGCACTGATATCGTGCATGTTAATAGCATAATAAATGAATGGTGTTCTACTATCCTATAACAGTTAATGCAATAACGGTATAGAGAATCGAGATGTGCAACAGTGGGGATGAATATCAAGCTCTCGATCCATGGTCAAAACCTTGGTATTTAGGTTCTAACTCCATTGAGAAATGTTACATCCTATACAGAATAAGTTGGCTTTTTTCGCTGGCCACTAAAATCTAACCTCTCCCCACACCGCCCACCCCACCACACAAAACCAGAAACAAATATGCAACTGTTATGAAACTATATAGGTATCACGCTGATATCGGATTATGATGTATGACATTGATTTGTAGTTTTGACATCGAGGATCATTTAAACGAAGTTTAAAGGTATGCTACTTAGTTAAACGTGTATCATTTTACAACGCACTGCATGTTTAGTGGTTGACTCATTTACAGTTCTCCACTACGCTTTCCTCTTTGACTGCATGTTTAGTGGTTGACTCATTTACAGTTCACCACTACGCTTTCCTCTTTGACTGCATGATGACCCGAGATAGTGTGGACCCTATGATGACGTCACCTATATCCTGAAAGGGATGGTGGTTTAATGTTGGTCTTGAATGTTATCTTGTCGTGCCCTTAACGGTTATTTTCGTGTTGTTACGGCTTCCGCCAAGTCACTGAGTACTTGCCTTGTGGCTTCCTATACATTTTAATATTCATATATACATGATTATCTTTGTGTTTTACTTGTATTGTCTATCAATGCTGCCTAGTTAGGTATATGAATAAATACCGGCAAAGGTGATCCTTTGGGAGCAACAAACACAATTAAGAGAATAAAGCAGCAGACTCGGTTTTATTGAGTCCGTTCATGAGAAGTAATGAAAGAAGCAACACCTCTCACGCCCCCTAGAACCGGCTTAAGCGGTATTCTACTTCAAAGTCACCTATATAGGGCTCATTGGTTCCAAAGGATCAGTAAACATAACACTACTGAAGCCTGGCAGGAATCACCTTATTTACACAGTCTCGTTATGATACAGCCTGGCAGGAATCACCTTATTTACACAGTCTTGTTATGATACAGCCTGGCAGGAATCACCTTATTTACACAGTCCCGTTATGATACAGCCCGGCAGGAATCAACTTATTTACACTGTCTCGTCATGATACAGTCTGGCAGGAATCACCTTATTTACACAGTCCCGTTATGATACAGCCCGGCAGGAATCACCTTATTTACACAGTCCCGTTATGATACAGCCCGACAGGAATCACCTTATTTATACAGTCTCGTTATGATACAGTCTGGCAGGAATCACCTTATTTACACTCGTTTAACTGGGATGACAATAGGGTATGAGTTTTGCCACTGACCTTTCCAATGCGTTACCCATATTGCCAACCCGCTTATGTTTCTGGTGTCGCATTCTTTGCATTTTCCTTGTAATTGTCGTTTCCTGTGCATGAGTGTTTTTGGTAGATTATTTTCGGTGAATGTTCGTGTTTCTGTTCGACTTTTATACTAAGTGTAATCTCAAAGCGGCCCTTTTAACACTGCCCGTTCCAAGGTGGCACCCAAACTGTCAACCCTGTTATGTTTGTGATGTCATATACGTTGCTTGTATTTATGTCTGCATTTGTTTATTTTATTTCATTTATTTATTTTGGCCGATTGCTGTGAACGTTTCTTACATTTCTTTTTCTTCGACTTCAATAACTAATTTTGTATTACTGAACAATGCAAAAGACGCGACACATTTTAAATTATTATACATATCGACTTGAATTAAAGTAGGTATAACATTCGAACAGGAAATGTAGATTTCACAGAACGCTGTCAACCAAAAAGACGCATTAAAACAGACGACAATATTAATAAACAAAGCATGTGACATCACAAACACAAACTATTTTGCAACTGGGCTACCGCCTTGGAACGGTGATGTGCAAATCAGGTTGCAGGGAGCACCAAACTTCACGTTTACCCTACTACCATCCCAAAAGCTCAAGTTTACTAGTAATACAATAAATTGAAATTACATGTGTTAATGTTTTAGCCTTTAGTAGCAAACAAGAGAAGCTATTATCATTTATAAAAAAAAACAATATTTTGTTTCAAATGTTCTTTGTGTTAACACATGCAATCACAGTTGCGATGTACATTGTAGTAGACAAGGAGGATGACTATGAAGTAATAGATCCTACCTGGGAACTTCCGCCACCAGTTCCTCAAAGGCAACACATCACCAATACTGACTCACCTGGGGAGTCCACTCCTGTCACAAAGAAAGGACAAAACGACAAAAAGGATGCACATGCAGCAAAATCTGAGAAGGATAAACCTAAAAAAGGATTTCATTTTAAACACGCAAAACCTGAAGTAAAATCTACACATTCAACCGATGAACATGACAAGAAAAAAAAGGACATTGCAAAATCAAAGTCAGACAAAAACAGTGAACAGCTCGCACAAACAGGCTTCAAAGAGAAACCATTTATTCAAAAACGGGCACATGTGAAACCATTGCTAGAGGAACATGCATCCACTACACCTGCCAACACGGTAGCGGCAGATACCGTTTGGAAGAGATCCGAGATGACAAAGCCGCCAGTCAATCGTGTTGTTCCAATCGGTGCTGCAGTAGATGAATCAGAAATGTATTCCGATGTATACGTCGAATTACAGCAAAAGTATGTGCTATTTTATATAATTTCTCGTTTTTGCATTTTAAAATATACCTTGACAACTCTACGTTTTGGCATAGGAACAGCACATAGACATTATAATATACCTTGCCAATCCTACATGTTGGCATAGGAACGGCACATAGACATTATAATATACCTTGACAACTCTACTGTTTGGCATAGGAACAGCACATAGACATTATAATATACCTTGACAACTCTACTTGTTGGCATAGGAACAGCACATGGACATTATAATATACCTTGACAACTCTACTTTTTGGCATAGGAACAGCACATGGACATTATAATATACCTTGACAACTCTACTTGTTGGCATAGGAACAGCACATAGACATTATAATATACCTTGACAACTCTACTTTTTGGCATAGGAACGGCACATAGACATTATAATATACCTTGACAACTCTACTTTTTGGCATAGGAACAGCACATGGACATTATAATATACTTTGACAACTCTACTTTTTGGCATAGGAACAACACATAGACATTATAATATACCTTGACAACTCTACGTTTTGCCATAGGAACGGCACATAGACATTATAATATACCTTGACAACTCTACTGTTTGGCATAGGAACAGCACATAGACATTATAATATACCTTGACAACTCTACGTTTTGGCATAGGAACAGCACATAGACATTATAATATACCTTGACAACTCTACTGTTTGGCACAGGAACAGCACATAGACATTATAATATACCTTGACAACTCTACTTTTTGGCATATAACAGCACATAGACATTATAATATACCTTGACAACTCTACGTTTTGGCATAGGAACAGCACATAGACATTATAATATTAAAAATGCGTGTTGATAGCGAAATATTGCAGTGTTGAATTGGATTTGAATTGGATTTTATAGTCGCGCTAACAGCTGCCATTTGCCGACTTTCGTACTTCTATTGGTGCAGGAAGACCCCCGGTGCCACTCCGGGAAATGTTCGTTCACGGACGGGTAGAGCCATCGACTCTGGATAGCTGCCTTACATGGGTGAACGGTCATTAACATCCCACACCCATCAGTATTAATAAACTATAATCTTTGTTAACCTTTACTTTCCATAGAAGTACAAGCGACATTAACAATAGTATTCTGTCTCAGAACAATTTCTTGGCATTTTGGTGTTATGGTGTTCTTAAAACTACTATAGCTGTATATATGTAACAAAATGAGTGCATATGTACTTAGAGTTTTTAACTGTGTTTGTTGGGTTAGGGTTAGAGCTAAGGTTAGGGTTAGGGTTTGGGTTTCCTATTCATTTGATGCGTATATCTAATAAAAAACTCTTTTACTAGTTTCATTGATCAAGAATAAGTTGTTTTGACTTTTATTTCATCAAAATCCATCAAGTATTAAGAAAGTTATGATTTTACAGGCTGTGTATTATGATTAAATGTGCCAGTATTTATCAATGCGGGCCTGAATAAATGTATAGATTGCTTATATAAGATACAGTGACTACGTGACTACGTGCGAGAAGTCCGAAGAACGTGACATGTTTTAAGGATGGCGTGTTCAGTCAGGTACCCGTGTAGGGACTATATAAATGGGTGTCGAAATCAAGAAATTGTCACAGGATTGCCAGCCATTCTCCAGGGTAGTAGTGACCATTACCAGTAACGACAGGGCCGTATACGCTAGGAGCGTAGGTAGAACGTGTAGAGCGTATTGTCACTCACTATTTGGGCGACAGACCAGGCTGTAGCCGCGGAGACGCCAGGCAAGAGGGCCTAGTTACTCAGATAGCTACACAGATAACGTCACCGGATGTCACCGGATGTGGAATACCGGGACTTGTGCCATCGCCGGAAAGGGATTGTGCGAATGGGCGTCGCGTACATCACCGGAAGTATGTATGGTACCACTTGGTCCCTCTTGTTACAATATAAGCTTGAAAAGGCCTGCTGGAAAAGTACAACACCAACCTTAAAACACTTCTGCGACTAGGCATATCGCAGCCCTCATTTTATGGAGATGTGGTCTATAAACTTCGAAGGTTAAAGGGGTCTGACGGGTTTACAAATTCAATCAGGAAGTTCGTCAGAAATGGATATAACTCTTTGGTTTTACAGCGCACTGCATGTTTAGTGATTGACCCCTCTACAGTCAGTCATTACGCTTTGCTTTTCACTTGTGCGATGACCGGACTACCTCCTGGGACTCTACGATTGTACCTACTGAAACCCTAATTAAGGGAGGTGGGTGCATGAGCTTTCGTCCCTCGGGTTTTCTCGTCGTACCCTAGATTAGTTTTCTCTTTAGCTGCAACTACTATGTTTGTTCAGTACGATTCTGGATACATACTGAGATGTTTATTATTTTGTATGTGTTTCTTTAGTTAGTTTCTCTGGATGTGGACTTTATTGTTAGAGAATTCCTTTTGCTGGGATGTAGTTTTGTTTACACTGTCTTGTCTATTTGGGCGCTGAAGACAGGATAATAGCGAGGATTGTGAGCATATAAATCGATTCAAGCTAACCAGTAGGTCTTATTGCCTACTGCCGTTCCAAGTCGGTAACCCTGTCTTCACCACCCTTTCTGTTGTTTTTGGTCTCTTTAATTGTATTAGCAAGTCCTTGTTTGCAGTACAGTGCGGACCTACGATGCCATTGCGTTCGGAGGCTGTGGTTTCTATAGGACCCTATATCTCATTTTTGAATTTGGTAGTAAATCAAGCGTAAACCTTCCCCCTATAATTGCTGTAAGTTTTTTTTTATCTTTAACGCCTTTTTTTGCAGGTCAGAACCACGAACTGTTGGCGTACAGGGCACTAGAAGTCATTCTACAAGTAGCCAAGATAACGGTGACGCGTCCAAACAACACAGCGGTCTTGGTACCCAAGCAGCTCCAGATAAGAACATTGGTGACGGTAAAACTAGCGAGGCTGATGGAGAAGAATTTAGTATCCGTCGTTATACGATCAATGACGTATCTCTAATTCTTGAAAAATTAAAGCTTGATAAATACATCGAGGTTTTCAAAGAAAATGACATTGACGGGGAGATGCTGACCAGTTTGTCAGTTGATGACTTGGTGAATGAACTCAGCATGAAGAAACTGGAAGCCATAAAAGTCGACAAATATGTACGTACAGGACATGTCCCAAAGTAGATAGTATTGTCTGAACGCAATATGACAATTAGTCGACAAATATGTACGTACAGGACATGTCCTAAAGTAGACAGTATTGTCTGAACGCAATATGACATTTAGTCGACAAATATGTACGTACAGGACATGTCCCAAAGTAGATAGTATTGTCGGAACGCAATATGACAATTAGAGTAGAGAACACAATTCCTCGCGCGCGACAAATCCTAAAGTAGAGAATATTAAGGAAATAATTCCACGCGCGGGCAATGTTCCAAATTAGACAATATTGTTTAAATACTATGTGGCACAGTTGAACACATGTCTACGCACGGGACACAGTCCAAAGTAAACATGTTTATGGAACTGCAAGCAGCATTTGAAGGCATTTAAAGTAACAATAGTCGACAAATATCATGGGATGTATATGATCCTAATGTAAAAGTAAACCACAATGTGCCTACATGTAGGGTGTCTCGTCATACTTGAATTCAGAACATTAAAAATAATATTATTTATTCTATAATTAGTGTTTTTATCTGGACCTTAACCTACCCAAAAAGGTTACAATATTTTTTTTTTTTTCTATTGTATTAGATATAGTTTATAATTTTTAGTTAAATACCCCCAATGTATTACAGAAATCAGCGATTTTATTCAATACTTTTTTACTAAAATCTCAATATTTAAGTAACGGATCCATAAATTATATGTCGGGACATGTAGAGATGCTTTCCGAGAAATATTCCATCAATTCAAATTGGTTCTAATATATTCCATTCTTTTTCTAAAAAATAATTCCAGATTTCGGCGATTTTCGTCTAAAAACGCAACGTTTTCCCCCAAAACTCACTAAAGCCCAAATGCTTAGATGGCACACATGTCACATTTTGAAGCTTAATGTATGTTCTTTCAGAAAAGCATACCCTACAAAATTTCCCCTGTGGGGGGTGGGTGGAGGGGGGTCTACAGTCAGCTCAAGAACTAGTAATGGTACACTGTCATTCCCTATACGTGACTGGGTCGAAATCTAGATTTTCTTTGTTATGCAATGCCTCCTAGCTCCTATAATGGTCATTTTTGAGTAATTCCTGTCACGACATTCTCTCCATGTAATTCTGAAATGTTCAGCAATTTATTTTGCCTTAAGACAAAGTCTACAGAGAGATTTAGAGGGATTGTAGGCATACAACCAAACAATCGTTATTATTCAGAGTTCTGAAAACTGGCACATTGGTAAAATAATTATCAAAATCGGATGCAAAACAAAGAAGATACGTTCTTTTACGGTTCTTTGGAAATGGATATCGATACCGTTTTGAGAACAATGATATCATAGTTCTAAATTACCAATATATAACGTTTAAATATATGTTAATAAACTGATTTATAGGTAAAACATCACAGCAGGAGTATCAAAAATGAGTATACTACAACGTAATAATGCATTATATGCCAGTAAAGAAGTTTGCATTAATGTGTAGTCACTTCCTTTGCTTTGAATGATATTTATCAATATACCGTTTATGGTTAAAACTATGACGTCATATATCTCAAAATGGCGGCGCCCATATCCGTTGTACAACAACCTTCAAATGGTATATCTTCTTTATCATCCGATTTAAATAATTCTTACACCTATTTCAAAGTTGTTCAGGACTCTCATTAGTGTTACCTTGATATCATGTGCCGATTAATCAATACTATAGTGTGAATATGTTCAAGAATAATGAAATAGTTTATTTTCAAATTTCCAATAGGCTAACCGCCCATGAGGATATACATACACATATACATATATGGCTGACAGTCAAACTCAGTCTTTAAATTAAACAACAAATAATTATAATATACATGTATAATGAACTTCTTCATTGTTAGAAGAAGGTTTTTTAACTAAGGACAATTATATATTTGCATGTCCGCATAACATACTACCTGTTGATACTTATACATGTATATTCTTACATGCCATACGTAATTGCATATAATTCAAACAGCTTTTAATTGTATGAACATGTAAGTAATTTTAAGTAGATGCTTAGCAACCAGGTATACATATGCAAGTATACTATTAATATACTATTATTAGCAACGCTACACCAATTTGTAATAAATTCTACAACATATAGTTCAATTATTGGCAAACATAGTTTCGTTCCTTTCAGTAAAGGCTTTATTTATGAAAATGGCGGCGTTTCTTACTTCTTTTGCACAAGTTGAATAAATTAACAAAACCATTTTATGCATATTCGGTCTATTCCAATAGTATTTTTTAATAAATTGTTTTCTCAGATCGGAGTATAACGGGCATTCTAACATGAAATGAAACTCATCTTCTAAAATATTACAAACATAACATTGTCTCTCATTTATCGGTGTTCTGCTTGGTTTATTCCATCGTCCTGCTTCTATTTGTAATCTATGAGAAGAGACTCTTAATTTAGTCAAAGCATTTTTAAATTTTGTTATGTTACATAATGTGAGGTAGGGCTGAAATATAAAACTACATATATTATTATAAAATATAGCATTAAACCCCATTCGATATAACATTGCTCTTACCGAGGAAGCCCAATTCTTTATATTTGGTTTCACATGTATATCATATAACATCAGATCATATAATTTCTTAACATATTTGTTTTCATTTTTATTTAATATTTTTAACCAATACTTTATGATATTATAATGTTGCATAATAACCAGAGGTTTTCTACCTAATTCTCCGTATACAAAATCGTTTTGTGTTGTCTTTTTTACTCCCAAAATTCGTTTACAAAATTGTAAATGAACTCTTTCAATGTCAATCGCCTGATTGAAGCCCCATACTTCTGACGCATAATTCATAATTCAGAATAGAAGTAATTAATTTATCAAATAAGTCTATTCTATGTTCAATTGGGAATTCCGTAAATTTATAAAGACATTTATGCATTTTAAATATTGCCTTTAACGCTTGACCTGCAAGTGTATATTGAGCATATGCGAATGATCCTCCAGTTGTAAAAACGTTACCCAGGTAGCTGAATCTATTAACAATATCTAGAACGGTATCATTGTAATAAAAATGAATATCTCGTGGCAGAGAACCACCTTTTTTAAATATCATTATCTTTGTTTTTGAAGGATTAACAACAAGTTTCCACCTTCTACAGTAGTCTGCCATGCTATTTAAACTATTTTTTAAATCTTCCTTACTATTTGCAAAGGTAACTATCTCATCAGCATATAATATTAGAAACATTTTAAACATATTAACGTCAATTCCTTCAATACCATTATTTATGAATGTTTCTTCAATATCATTTAAAAACATCGAAAACAAAAAGGGAGATAAGCACTCTCCCTGACGAACACCCAGCATACAACTATACTCATCACTCAATGAGTTGCAATACTTAACTCGAGATTTAACAGACTCATACATTGAATGAATAATGTTAAAGATTTTACCTTGCATTCCTAGATTTATCATTTTATACCACAAGTTTTCACGAACTACGTAATGTAAACATGTTATTGTGTCAGCCAATGCTAATCATTTATAACTAGTAACATACAGAAGTTTCTGGATGAGTAAATAAAATATTGATGTTTACATTTAACATATCGGATGCTTTGAATTGAAAAATATATTGTGAGATAATAAAAATGATTGTGCTCATCTATATTAAAAGTGACGTTGGATTATTTGAACTATTGTGTAAAAGTAAACCAGGAAAGGCTTAAGATAAAGTGGTTTAAAAGGACATTTGACAATTTTGATTAAAGGGACATTTCCAAATAGTATTTGGACTTTATTCTTATATCGGATCTTAAAGAAATACTGCATCTAATGTATGTGTATTAAGTAAGTGAATATTTTCATTGTTGTACTTGAATAAGTGTGGTGATTATATTTTCAAAGTAGTTGTTGCTGGTTTAGCTTCCTTTCTTGTTACATTTACCCGTAGCAATAGTGAAGAACGTTTAGCGAAATGACAATACTCCCTTTAATGTAACCCTGAGGGCTGGCGTGGCGCAGTCGGTAGCGCGGCGGATTTATAACCGGAAGCCCCAGGTTCAATCCTCCGTGGTGCCACTGAGTTCCGTCGGTGTGTTCTTGGGCAAGTCACCTTCCCTCAGCCTCGTCCGTCGGATGCGGACGTAAACCGGGTTACCCCGTGTATCGGTCTATCCTCCGAGCACGTAAAAGAACCACATGAATCTATTCGATAATAAGAGTAGGTCAGGTTTCCGGATTCCTATGTATCCTTCCCCTTCCTCTGGGGTGGCTCTACATAACCTATACTGTGTTGATGAGCCGTTAAACAACATTCAATTCAATTCAATTAATGTAACCATGCATTTCTTCGGAATTTTCCATCGAATTTCCGACCATCTTTACACAATAGTCTATGGCTACACAAATTTAAATGTTAACAGTTTCGGTTCAACCGCATGTATGTTCACAAATCTGGTATCGTATGATAGGTATTGAATAGCTCTACCTGAGAGTGACCGTTGTTTAAAAGTGCATACGAGGTGCGACAAGTCTGTGCATTGACATTAATAAATAAACATCCTTCGAATAACGAGAAACAAAAGACACAAAGGGCACGATGGCGCTTTACTGGCCAACATCGCTCTGATAATAAAAGGAGAGGAGGTGACGTTTTTGTATGCTGAATAAGTACATTACCAAATATCAACTGTACACAAATTTATACAAAAAATGAGTAAAATTATCCTATAAAATCAACAACACTTCACCATAAACCTTACTAGGAGCATATTTAAAATGACAATACAAATGACAATACATAACATAAAGAGTGGTGAAGACAGAGTTACCGACTGGAAAACGATCCGTAGGCAGTAAGGCCTACTGGTTAGCTTAAATCAATTTTATGTGTACACAATCTCGTTATTATCCTTTCTTCAACTCCCAAATTGACACAACATTGTAAAGAAGAAGCTTCTGAGGGAGGGCCATAGTCCCATACCGGGTGTTGTGCTCAACATGTCGTCTCATTATGGTGAACATTTGTGCCAAGTTATTTAAAAAATCCTCTTTGCAAAAAGAAATGATTTAACGGTAAAGCGGATGAGAATATACAACAAAACGGATAATAGCTTTACCTTTGTATTATTGTATGTGCTGAAATTCAAATGTACAGTTATTGCATGGTGGTCCGAATAGCAGACAGGTGTATTGATAAGTGTACATGCACTGCCTGGATGGTTGGTAAACACAAGGTCCAGTACTGAGCAAAGTTCATGGCTGGGTTCGTGTACAAGTTGGTGAAGTCCACACCTATGTTTTCTAGCTGTTGACGCCGTTTGAGGTCCAAGTTGAAATCTTCCAAGATGATGCAGTATTCAGGGTAGGTGTTACAAGCTCCTGCAGGGGACTTCGGAAATCGCATTGTATTGACTTCATTGGTGAGGAGGGGAGGATGTACACAGACACTACAGTCACTGAGTTTACTGTTACCTCAAATGTATCGCTTCAATAATGGTCAATTGAGGAGGTGGGATGTACACAGACACTACTGTCACTGATTTTACCACAACTAATATCGCTTCAATAATGGTCAATTTGAAAGCAATTGGGATTTCTTTACTTTTGATTGGTGCCGATACGTAGATTACAGATCCATGTTCTTCAACGGCACATCTCTTCTAATACTGATTTATTAACTATTATCATTGAGGGATTAAATGATACCAACTTGATGCCATTCATTGATTTCACCCTACTGAGCATGGTGTAAATTTGACCATGCATTGTTGCTTTCTGTTCTTCTGTGAATGTCGTATCTGCTATCATTTCATCATAAGTACTGCCTTGAGACTTGTGAACTGTTATTCCGCAAGCTATGGTTCCCGTCTTTGAAAGTACCCATATGAAAGGTTGAATGTGATCATGCAAGGAATGTTGACTATCTTACCATGTTTAGCTGCAAAATATGTGTTTCTCAAATTCTGTGTTCTGAAGGTATCGTGACCTTCGAACTACGGACCCGAGTCTTATTATGGTGAACATTTGTGCCAAGATATTTCAAAATCCACATAATGTACAGTTATAAGTTACTGTGCTCCAACAAAACATTTAAAATAAAAATGTCAAGAGGCCGTAACTCCGTCATAAAGCAACAGACCAGGAAAAAGTTTTGTGACAACAAATCCAACACACAATTTAAAAAATACTAATATAATTTAAAACAGTGAAAAAGTCAAAAGAATAATAATGAAAAATGCAAAAAAAAAAATGAAGTTAAAAAAATGATTTAAATAAAATGTGTTGTGTTTGCTTAAAAAAAATGAAGTTAAAATAAAAATGAAAAAGTCAACAAAAAAAAAATGAAAAAAAATAAAATAAAATAAAATGTGTATGTTTGCTTAAGAAATGTGACCTGTAGCTTGTTAACGACATGTAAAACTGCATTTTCTGCTAATCAGGGGCCATAACTCTGGTGTTATTCCGTTCTGGCCCATTATCGAACTATATCCGAGATCTTATAGTCATATACAATCTGTGCAAGTTTGATTAAGGTTGTTAAAGTAAATTATATATGTGGCCTCTATCTTGTACAAGGTGAAAGTTGAAGACAGATGACGGACGAACAGTGCTCATAATAGCTCACTTCGTGCTCAGGTGAGCTAAAAATGTCCAAAATGTGTTACAGAATTGAAATATTCAGTTGGCATTAGACATACATGTGAAGTTTCACAATACATTTATATGGAGCACCCAAACAGACAAGATGAGGCCCCACTTCTTCAGAGCACAGGTATAAGTAAGTTACTTACTCAATATATGACTTCTCTGTTTTTTGGCATCCTTACTAGTCCTACCCATCGGACTGCCATGTAACGGGTCTTCCAAGTCAGATATCGTTACTATACCTAATTCCCCACCGTCTGACCGGTTGGTTCAATAATAGATACTGATTTAAAGCATATAATCGTAACCATGCTGTTAACTGGTTTGATCTGGCTGTTTTTCGAACTTTTATTTATAATAGCAACAATCTGGCAAAGTTTCGTAAAGATGGGATGACAAATGATGGCCTTATCCTCTAAGCGAGGCAACAAATAACATATTTAAGGAAATCAAGAGCCATAACTGCACTGGTGCTGGTCCCATCTGGTTGGTTTTTTGAACTTGTCCGAACTTTCATTAATATCAACAATCTGGCAAAGTTTGTAAAGATGGACGCGCTAGAGCAATTGTTGTTAATTCAAAGGCCATAGCTCTGGTGTTACTGGTCCGATCTAGGCGGATATAAACAATCTGACCAACTTTGATAAAGATCAGATGAAAAACGAACACCCTATGGATGTAACGAGGCATTTTAGAAACTGGTCCGATCTGGCTGGTTTTCGACCTTGTTCCACGTTTCATTGATATTAACAATCTGGTAAAGTTTGATAAAGATTGGATTAAAAATGCACTATCGCCATAAAGAGGTAAAAGTTAACGGACATTAAAGAGCCATTACTCTGCTGTTACTGTTCCGACCTGGATGGTTTTCGAACTTGTGTGAGCTGAAGGCTCTATTGTATTACCGAGGTAAAAGTTAACGGACGGATAGATGGACAACGGACAACTCACCATCCCATAAGCTCTGCCGGCCTTTCCATGTGATGGACGGGCGACGGACAAAGTGTCTGCCATGCTATGCAGGCGACATACAAAAAAGTGTGACGGATGCACAACAGACAAAGTGATCCCTAAGTGCATATTTATTCACAAATGCAGACTTAATTCGTGTATGTGCCAAATTCTGCTACTTAATTCTTCTACGTCGAATATGCCAAACAATGTCAATTTTATATATGTAAATAATTTCAATTTGTTTTTATCATATCGTGATTCTGTTTTATTTTCTTCTATGAAAATGATGCTAATCAGATCAAAATGGATACATGTTTTTTTTTTAATTTTGTTATAACTAATGCGCAATAGTGCTTTGTTTATTTTGTCAAATCTTACAATACTCATTTTATAGAAAGATTAGCATCGTTAACATCATGAACGCTTTGTTTGTGCACAATATCTTAATGTGTAATATTATGCTAATATCGTTTGAGGTTGATGTTATTAGCTACTTTTAAAATATGTTGATGGTTTTATAACTATAGTCTTTTATAATTCTAATTATAATGGCATGGCTATCTTATAATGCTTACGATGTTTTATTTATGTTTGTATTTATTGTAAACCATGATGAGACTTTAATAAAGAAATATATATATATTCAAATTTACCACACAACCTTATCAAAGACAAGCTCATTTCTCTCATTAAAGAACACTTGTTAGGGAAAATACTACATTTTTGGCCTGTAACAATATTAACGCGCTTTTATGTACTAACGGCAGTTTGGACAATTATACAACTTGGACTTGCCATGAAGTTTGTGAATCATTTATTTTTCTATTAGATAATATTTTCGTCAGGTATGGAACTACCGTTTATAGACAAATTGTTGGTATCCCTATGGGCACGAACTGAGCACCCCTTGTCACATATTTGTTTTTATATTGCTATGAACGAGATTACATGTTCAGTCTTTCACCAGATACACAGGCAGATGTTATTGAAGCCTTTAATGACACCTCTCGGTATCTGGATGACATATTAAACATTGACAAGCCTTTATTTTCTACTATGGTTAATAATATATATCCTACTTCAACTTCATGGTGGGGATTTCTTTGATTAAAACACTGTCCCGTTTTATTGGGATGACAGTAGGGTAAGTGTGAGGCTTGGAGCACCCTAGAACCCTTTTGTGCCATTGTCCGTTCCAAGGCGGTAGCCCTGTTGTCAACCCTTTGTGTGTCTGTGACGTCATATGCTTTTAATCGTTATTAACATTGCCATTCATGTTTGTCTTTTTGCGTGTTTTTGGGTTTACTGTTCTATGAAAGCTGCATTCGCTGTTCGACTTTTATACTTCGTTTTATAGATACTCTCATAATGTTACCGACATTAAGTCAACTTTTAACAGATGAAACAAGAATACAAAATACATCATTTTTATACTACAGGTACAAATATTTCATGGATGATGGAAAATCAGCGTACACTGTTAGGCATTCATGGTGAGTGTGTTTTACGAGGAAGTGTATGAAGTTATATAATAAAAGAAACATTACTAATGTAAGTGTTCTGAAGGTTTGTATCACCTCTTGAGGATATGCCATATCCCAAGGATCGCACTCATGAGATCCTGCAGATATGGCAAGCCCCTCGAGGTGATTAAAGCTTCCAGAAAACGTCACTCTAATAATAATCATTGTCTATCATATTCATATTCTCTTATACAATGAGAATTATTCAGTATCTCCAACTATATTCTTACTATAACGCCAGTCTTAGTATATTATTAAGCATTTTGTTGGAACTCTGAGTTATTTTTTAATACGTTAAGTAAAACATTATAAATAATTAGTGGAATACTCTTGTATTATTTATGTTGATGTCCTAGGTTTTGTGGCATAATATGTGTTCCGTCATTGGGAGAACATAGAAACGTAACGGTAATAGAACATTATTAAGATAAAAAATCGTTGCATGAGAATGACAAAAAAATAAATGACAAAGGTTCTCGGAATCAATATTTAACTGACTTATCCAACTTTATATCCCATCGTTTTGCAAATGACAGATGCATGCAGCTATCATCGCATACAGTCCCCCATTTACCATTGTAAAACACTTCAATGAGGCGTTGTTGATACCATCAATAAGTCGGACAGGAGTATGAGGTTTTGAACTGATTTATCGATGGGTCAGTCAGCAGGGTTAACCTGGTAATTGGCAAAACATATTTACGTAAGGCTCAATAACAACACTTGAATTCATATTAAATTTCGATATATTTCACTAACATTATGTATAAAAGTTAAAGTATCCGGTGTTATGCAATTCACAACTAAGGTATCCGTCGTTACAAAATAAATTCGAACCAAAATGTCCTACTGTTTTTCTCGGTGTTTTTGTTTAAAAAACATACATACAATAAATTTATT